>LVTN01000535.1:172639-197055 GCA_001649415.1 Musa itinerans | reverse complement strand
ATTTTAAATCATTCAGAATAGCATATTTTAAATTTCAGATGAAAGAATATCAAAAAAGATTTTAGATAACATATTTTAATCTAACAAGATTTTAATCAAGATAAGATTAAAGATAAACTGTAATGTCAGGAAATATCATATAAAATATATGAATTTTTAACATATTTAAATCTATAAAAGCCTTAATCATGGGTCAAGAACATTATAAAAATTTTAACTAATTACTTTAATGCAATGATAAAAATTTGACATTTAAAGAATTGATAAATATTTTTCAAACTATAAAACTTTCAACATTTAAAGAATCAAAATAAAAACTAAAACTTTTAAATTTAAGAAAGGCAGGGAAACCTACCTCTCGTCAGTAGGATGTAACTCCTAGTTCCTCCTGCAGCTAGGATCGACTAGGTGAGGAACGAATGAGAGAAATCTATCCCCTTAAATAGGAGGAGGTGAGCCTCCATTAAAGAAAATATATTTTTATTTTCATATTTATTTAATATAAATTATTTTTATTTAATATACTAATAAATATGATATCATCCTATTTGGAATGATTAATAGTTATTTTCTAATTCATATTAACAAACAAGGAAATAGATTAAGATTTCCTAAATTACAATGGCAAGTAAGAAAAATAAAATTAATTTTTAACTTAAATATTTGATTTGATTACAGGTTCAATCCCCCTCTCTCAACTTCTCAATTTCGTTGGATGTGTTTAGAACAGAGTGGAAAGCGACTTGATTTTGATGATACAAGCAAAAATACTGCACATTGCCACTGATATGAACTTGGAACACAGTGAAATGAATTAAAAATGTGTTCCGTAGGTAATTAGGATGATGCCGTTTTTTTCTGCTTTGAGGAAGTATAATCAATCAATCAATCAATCAATCACCCTAATGAAATTGCCCAAATATTCATTTGATATCAGCTCTTTGGTTCCCACCAAAGATGTTATATGTTCCAAGTCAACAATTACATGATTGTTTTGGTCGGATGGAAAAGACTACGATTCGGACCTTAAAAGCTTTTTTTTTCGTTTCAATAAAATTATCATCATAGTTACTTTCTATATTAAATCCAATATTTATTTTACTTTTAGTATATTAAATTCTGTTTCAGCCAGCTATTAAAAGAATAATCTTTTGAATTAATCACTATTTAAAGAACAAGAGAAGAAGTTTCTTACTCTCTCTCATCCCTTTAGTATATCTATATCATTTCTATCATCCTTTTCGATTATATTATGAATTTGTTATTTTTTAATAAATATTATTCATTTTGTTTGCCAATTTTTAATGTAAGATATTTTTATTTTTTTTAAATCATTAAAACGTGGGTAGGCTCTAATGGATGCACTAATAGAAATATATTCAACTTTGGTACTATCGATGGTTTTGATTTAAAAAAAATAAAATAAAATCGAACCAACGAGAACTAATTTTGAAACCCATTGTTTTGATTTAGGTTCCAATTCAAATCGTTAATTCGGATCAATGCAATGTTCTGACATGTTTTATTATAATGAATATGCATGTTGAGATTAATGTAAGTGATGATCTTTGAGACAGATGAAAGGAAAGATAGTCATAGAAAGAAATGTATTCGGGATGTTTTAAATTTATATGCAATTCATCCTTTTGTTTGTTTTTAAGTCAACTAATAATTAGGAAAGTATACAAATATTATATGCTTCGTATAACCAATAGAGAATCCCTAATACGATAGCTAAGTGGCAAAATCATAGATAGGAAAAAAATATAGTTTTGACACTTACAAATCACAATTTTGCCTCTTCTATATCCTCTATACTTATTTAAAAAATATAAGTTCTTACATATCATTGAACAAAATATTAAATTTAAAATTATTATGTTGGAGTTAGAATTTAATTGTTCATCTTGAATGGGAAATATGGAGTCCACCAAAGTTTTCATCATAATTGTCAATATTTTAAGTTCCAATAATGTCATAAAATAAACCGGAGATCAAAAAAAGTGAATATAACACGCAGAGTTACGAGAAACCTACCGAACATCATAAGAGACATCGAGAGTATTCCAGAGAAACCCACCAAATATCATAAGAGCATCGAGAGTATTCCAGAGAAACCCACCAAACATCATAAGAGCATCGAGAGTATTCCGACTATGCTTCTTCAATGCTTAAGTTAGAAATTTGTTTCACAAGTCAATCTCCTAGGCTATGGAGGGATATTAATATCGAGGTGTCAATGTCGTCTAAACTATTCTATCTTCGAAGCTGTGGAATTATCTCAATAGATGAGTAGATATAGTCATATGTCATCATTTGACTCAGCTGATATATGAATTCTTAAATTTTTATTTTGTCTCGTTAAAGCCATTTAACTTCTGTATCCGTTTACAATTAAATCATGCTTTCATTAGTCACCTTAGTATCCATTAAATTCTTTGTCTGCTTCGGCATACCATCAACATCAGTTTCGGAATCTATTGCGAGCTACGAATGCAAGTCGGTCGACACTCTTAGAAGCAAGTGATACGTCTACTCCACCAGGAGTCACCGAACGAAGATGTTGAGAAGTAGGCGATGAAATGGCTCACAAGAGTCCCGTATGGAAGTTGCTCAACATTATAATGCTACGAGCATCGCGTTCTTTCCTTGCCTCTGTGCTAAGTGAAGTCACCGTTGCTCGTATGGCAGTGACTTCCAATGGGGCTCGACAGATCTCCATCAACTCACCGACTTTTCTATGCAAGGACATGACTTCCGGAAGTATGTCTCCCCTCCGCCACACTATTTGCCGAGCCAATCAATTTCAGCGACTCCTCTCGATTCCAGAAGAGACCGGCACAGTGCCCCCCCACATTCACCTGTCGACGTTGACGAATGCGTGGGCAGGTGCCGAGCCTAAACCCTCGTGAAATCACTAGAGCGTTGAAATCTCGATGCCTAGAATGCTGCAGAAAATTTGTCTTCAATACGAAACTCATCCTGTGGATATCATCCTAAGATGTTACAGCTCTGATCGCTAATGTCGTCGCTTTGTGGCCTGAGGGCCCGAAAGTGATGCAGCTGCAGGGGTGGGCTCGTCGAGGCGGCAATATCCGACACACGATCTGGTAGAGATTCTGATATGATGTCAACGTGATGATTTAGCGGAAGATGTGATCGAGTATCCTACGGTGCTCATATAGTTCATTAGTTCGATAAGAACTTCGAAGTATCTAGTAATGGAGCTCTACAAGTCAAATTACTTGATACCTAACCTAAATTTGTTTGGTCATGTTTGGATAAACAAACTTGCACGCAATGTTTGGTCATGACCGATCGATCGAGAAAAACAAAAGAACATCTAACTGGCTTTGAATGCTTAATTTGAGTGCACGCTGAGATGAGACGGGACTTGCAGCACCCACATTGCTGTGCAAGGGTCAGTATCAAGTGCCTCAGCTCTCCATAGACTTCTCAGGCCGGTGCCGGTGCTGGTGCTGGTTCTGTTGTGTGACCCCCAACGAGGGGGAACCCCGGCTAGGCTGTTCCGAGGACTTGTTGGTACAACCGCACAAGGGGCATCCACATCCCCGTCTCCACTGCCGAATCCTACCGTGGCTGCACCGTCGTCCACACGTCCGGTGTGAGACGAGCACGTCGTGTCCTGTTCCTCGGGGCACATGCAGCCTTTCGGCTCCTCCTACTTGTGTGGCCACCTGAGGCGGCCGAGGACACCCACCTGGAGCACCGCGCGGCGCGACACATGGCGACCCCGAGCACATGGAATGTGGCAGCGGGTCCCCCGTCGCGTGGAGGGTGATGTCACAGGTTATGATGATACTTCGCCATCTGATCATGGAACGGCGACTGGGTGGGAAAAGGAAACATGCACGTTGAGGGACCGCAGACGCACCACTTTAAGAAAGAAGAACTCCATTTCATTGAATTAAAATATATGTTGGAAGGATTAACACAATTGGAGAACAAAAATTAGGGGGGAACAGAGGAGAGTCGACCCCTCTCTCTTCTTCCGGGGGAGAAGCCCTCAGGGATCATTCATTATACAGGATAGGTTAAAATGGAGTAGCATCAGGTTTTCTCGCTCATGCAGGCGGACGTCCTTGTCCTGCTTCTTCGCTGCCGCCGGCGACTCTCCACAGCTTGGCCGGAAGTCCGTGCTTGGGCACCGGGAAAGGGCAGTACTCCACCTCACCTTGGTGTCCCACAATCTCCCACCTGCATCACCATGCACCCCAAGCTATCAGTACCAGTTGGTGATGATGAAGACAGCAGTACAATCTTTGAGCGCGCTATAACCTGTATTTGGTCACAAGATGATGGATCAGAATGAGCATTTCAAGTTTCGCCAGCTCATTGCCGGGGCAAGCGTGAACTCCATTCCCAAATGGCAAGAAAGTATTGGGCTTCGGAGCAACCTGCGTATACACGATTACTATCTTTATCAAGTCTACGGTTCCCCAAAAGAAAGGAAATCGAGTCTTTTACAGAGGCAAGCAGTCATATTTATGACGCGAACAACGTAACCGAGAAGGCATGCAAGACATAAAAGACATGAAAGAAACTATGTATGCGTAGATCGTACCTCGAATCTAGAAGGATCGAACACCCGCGGTTCTCGAAAGAATTCTGGATTGTGATGTATGTTCCTGAACAAAGGCATCACCTTCCAACCCTTCGGTATAAGGTATCCTGCGTTCCATGACCATTTGGCTTAATACTTCACAGTTTACAGTATGAAACAGTACGTGCACAGACTACTGTTATGGCGTTACTCGCTAAATTACCTTTGTACACCACATCAGCCACAGCCTCCCTAAAGGTAAAAGAAATGATGCTCGCCATCCTTAAACTCTCCAATATAACCTGGATCAGAGGAGAGGTACACCACTTGCCATGGTCAATCATAAGCACAGAGAGACAGTCGATGAAAGAGAGGTATCCACTATCATCACTTGTGCAAAGGGGGAAGAGAGGTCCACACACGCGCACACACATCTGCTCACCTTGTGAGTTAGAGCCATGCTTCGCGTTTGCCCCCATGTCAAGGGTCGACTTCCAAACTCGTTGCTCTCCTGGATCACCATTTGCTCCGCCTACATGAAAACGATGGCGAGGTCCGATCAGTGTCCCTGCTAACAAGTTAGTTCTCGAACTGATCATGACTCGGTGCTTCGGTGTTCTTACTCTGACAGATTCAAGAAGCTTCGGGTGGTCGTGGAGGAACTTTAGCACCCATGTCATGACGCTGGCCGTGGTGTCCTGTGCGGCAAAGAGGACGCCGATGATGTTGTCGGCGATCTGGTCGTCGTTGAGGTGCTCTCCCCTTTCGTCCCGAGAGTCCATGAGGCAGCCCAACAGATCGTTCTCTGTGACTCCCTTCGTCCTCCTCTCCTTCATGATCTCACTCAGTATGCCGCGCAAACGTTTCCTTGCCTTCACGCGGAAAAGAACCGAGTACGGGTTGTAGATAAAGCAGGAGCGAAGCTGGAAGAGACGACGCGGGGCGATCAGAATCCTTGCTTACCTGGATCGCCTTGTGGTACGGGGTCCCGGGAATGTACGTGGGGAAGGAATTGTAGCCCTTGTCGACGATGAAGTAGTTCTTCTTCAGCTCTACTTTGTACCGCTCGTCCAATCGGCCCCCAAAGATGGTGAGGATACCGACATCAAAAGATAACTGTAGCGAAAATTGAAGTGAAGCCAAGGTGGCACAGAGGTACTAGCTATTATGTTGTCATGTCAGGGCAAGTCTACCGACCTTCTTCATTGCATGAAAGGTTCTGACCTCCTGACCCACCCAGGATTCCAACATGGAGATCACTATGCGTTCGATGTCGGGGACGCGGCCGCGAAGCGCGTCCGGTGACAAGGAGCCCTGGACGAGCTTCCTCAGCCGCATGTGGTAGTCGCCTTGGTGGAAGAAGAGCGCCCGGGGCCCGATCATCCGCTCCTTGCTCCTTGGGTACGTCGGCTTGAACAGATGAGCCTGCGTCACCAGCACGAACCTCGCCGCCTCGGGGCTGGCCAGCATCACGCACGGGTAGCCCAACAGGTGCGTCTTGAAGATCTCGCCGTACCTGCGATGACACACCGCACCCGCATCCCCACCACCATTGAGCCCCATTCACCACAACGAAATCTTCGAATTCATTCAGAAAATCATGTACGAGAGAGCAATGGGTACCTCTTCTGTTTGGTGGCAAAGAAGACATTGGGGTCTTCCGAGTAAAGCTGAAGCGTCTCTCCCACGTAAGGCCATCCCATGGAACCAGGTGGGAGCTTATACCCGTCCTGGGATTTCCTCTTGCGCTTTCTGAGGAAGAGCAAGGTTGCAAGGGCCAGGAGAAGGAAGCTGAGCAGAAGGCCGTAAGCCATCCCCATCCCCATCCCTTCAGTCGTCAAAACTGGGGGTGATACAGAGGTTTTTTGAGGGGATCTTCTACTGGTGGGGTTTGGGAAAGCATTGATGGGTTTATATAGAGAAAGGTGGGAGAGGGAGAGAGAGAGGGGCATAGTTGGCAAGAGGCCAACGGGATGGAAGCGCATCCGTTTGATCCCTGCGGTTAGAGCTCTAATTGGACGACAATGCTTTACCATATCTAGATTACTGCTCCACCAGATTTCACCGTATCTTGCCTGCCAAATTCCAACCCAACACGTGGCCTCTACGCACAAAAATTACCGGGTCGGGAGACGTCCCTGTCAGAGTCCGTGAGGAACTCCTGCACAGCACATGCAACCCATCAGGCTCCACGCGATCCGGTCTGGTCCGAGCTTTCCTTGAACCATTGGGTTCTTCCTTTATAAGCCAAATTTCCATCAACTTTGGAGACCACACCACGTGTGTCTTAACTAAGGCGAGTTCTTAAAGGCTCGTTATGGCTGTCATCCATCCATATTAAGATTGGAAGTAATGATCGTAGAGACCCGTTAGTCGTTGACGCTTCACGAGAAACGGGGTCGATCCGAATCCGTTATGGGCGGGGTGGGGGCGTTCCGAGAGAGAGGAGGAGGTCACGTCGGATGGGACGGCCTCATGGATCGGGTGCAGATACGGCGGATCTGCGTGTCAGATCGGGCTCGTCGACGCGGACCCGCTTTATTCCGCATCGGCCCAACCAGAGTGCAGTCCAGCTGGAGGCGGGGCCCGCGGAGGACGGCCATCGGAATCGAGACAGCTGTGAGGAAACACGTGTCGAGACGGCGGTGGTCGGGGCTCCAGATAGTTCTAGCGCGCCTCCCGCCATTCCGTGCAGCCAAAATCCTTCGCGCCCCGGTTTTGTCGGCCTCGCCCAACGCCAATCCCCCACCGCCGCGGTTCCCTTTGCGCTGCCTCGTATGTGCACGAGGAAATGCCCCAGTGAAGGCCAGCTTTTACCATTATTGGATCGCCATCACTGATCCACATCCTCCTTCTCCTTCTCCTCCTCCATGTCATGCTGCTGCAAATGACAGGCCCTGCTTTCTCGAACGGCCATGGCGTCGCCATCCTCCCCCCCCTCCCCAGTCCGCTGGTTTTAACCCGCAGCTGAGTGAACGAGACGCTTGCTTTTCGACTATCCTAAACATATTTTGTGGTGCCAGGAACATGAAAGTGACTGCCGGAGCCTTTCGACTCGTCCACACTAAAACAGGTAAACTCTACGATGCCCTTTGGCCAAACCTTTGAATTTTATCAAAATAATAACAATAATAATAATCAATCGAAACAAGCAATACAAAAATATTACATTTTTTTTTCCGAATATATGTACTTGTTTAGTTTTAAACTCGAGTCACATTTCAACTACTTCAATTAGTGATCCTTAGTCTTTTAGTCTCATTTGGTATGATTAGTGTTGGAGATGTAAGGAGAATTACAAGATAAGGTTAGATTAGCTTTCAGCAGCGCGACGTCATGGAGGGTGTTTCCTTGCTCTGCATAACGAGTTCATCTCTTCTCACATAAAGAGTTAATGTGGGCCTCGGAAATACGGATTTGATATTACCAAGTCACCTTTAGCACATCTCATCCTATATCATGTGGAATCTATAAGATGATATCGACACTAATATAAAGATATCGACGTGGGAAAGATGATGTCCGTCCTTTGCCGACGGAAGCGGTGCCAAGATGTTCCACGTCACTACTTAGACGGCACGTGCTGGAATCCAACATAGATTTCTCCTTGAGAAACGCCTAGAACTCTCGCTCGTCGGAGTCTATTGGGACTTAATCGTGTGGGCAACACGCTGCATTGGGTTTTTGGCTTCCAATAATGCGTGAGTGACGATGTGACACCAAATAAATCCCTTACTAATTACAACCCCGAAACTGTTCATCCGCCATGTCTATCTTCCTCCTGCTGGCGACCCACGTCAAGCTCGCCTTGTGGTTGTGACGGTTGCAGACGAGCCTCAGCTCGACGCTGCGCCGACCACGCGGCACTGGCCATGCCACAGATGTCACGGCACCCTACGCTCGTTGGGCAACGTAAGACATGTAGCTATGGATTAGGGCGGTTGGTGGCAGGGATGGGGATGTTTCCCATCAAGCTGACTGCTTCCCTACAGTCCTCCCCTTCTGTATGCCTTCCATGGCGTTCTCGAACCAGCTCAAGCTGACTCTATTATGTCGGTGCCGGAGACGAGCGGAAGAACGAATAAGAAAGATCAACTCTCTTAACTCTACCATATTAGATTGTTGTTTTATTTTTTACCTCTCTCGGCATGAGTTTACTAGCTCTCTCTACTATTGTAAATGATGATACTATAAAGTAATCAACTTAGAATGAATGATTTATACACGATGAGGCCATTGCCTATCATATTGAAACGTTTATCGATGTAATGTGAATATTTTTTTATACTAAGATTAAAATCAAATAATATTATATGGGTTTTGATGTGTATCTTTAGATGTCATCTGAAAAAAAATATATATATATATATGTGATATGGACATGTATTTAAATCCAAAACTCGTCCAATGAGAACTAGATTTTTTTTTCTCATTTCTTCCTATCTTTAGAGAGGTCGAGAGAGAAATCGTAGTCTCTCAACTGCGTTTTCTATGACATGTTTCTTTAATTCCTAGAGGTCATATCAATTTATAAACGAGAGCAAAGGGTCTAGAATAAATTATTAGGAGAATTCTTCTCATCAAAGGCATCACTAATGAATCTTACTATAATATAAACTTCTTTTCTATTGGTTAATATCTGTCATCAAAATTTAATTAATTTTATTATATCTTATCCAATTATATAGGGCCATATAATTTAACAAGAAAATCTCAATATTATAAAATAATTCAAATGATCAATAATAAAACATAAAAAATCTATTAATAACAAATATAAGATTTATAAGGTTCGATTGAGAAAACTAAGGTCCATAAAATAGAAGTCTCTTTTAAATTAACCTAAACTTAAGAATAAATTCTTATAGATCATATGACATAAGATTCGAATAATTTTCTCAATTTTTTAAATTTATTAGAGAAAAAAATAAGAGTGTTTTTCTTCTACATCACTCTCATTAAAATATTAAAATATACATGGTATGTATAAAACAACCAAGCTCTAATGTCAGAGCAATCTCATTCACTAAGCAATTTGAATTAGGAATCCAAAAGTTTCCCAATCCTAACACCTATAAATTTCAATGCCAATTTGAGAAAAAGGATACGCTTCCAATTCTGCCAATAAGTAAATATGTTGACCACCGAAACGTACACCCAGAATTAATTGGTCTTTTCTTCCTTTCGAAAGATTTCTCATCAAACATCCAATCGAACAAGCCCTCATAATTATTGAAGAAATGAGTCCATTTCTTCCATACACACCTTCAAATAATAAATGATCCAACATTCATTAGCTTGTTCTTAAACAATATATATATATATATATATATTCCCTTGCAACGCATCTTGATACACTTCTTCTTAGTCGCAAGAAGCTGTATATGTTGCGATCCACATTTTTATTTTTCCTCTTAAACCAAGGAAAATATTGATTAGATTTGAGCATCCCTAAATTTATACATAATTATGTTTGGAAATATATTTATATTTTTAATATTTATTTAAAGAAACAAATTTAAATGGATGTGCTGCTATGAAATGAATATTCAGTCATGAGATGCTTCGAGTGTTTCATAAATAATAGATAAAATTTATATTTTAAATATAAATTAACGTAAGTGTTGCTTGATAAATGTATATTTTAAGAATCCATTAAATATTATGCGACAAATTTATCATTCTAATATTTTAAATATTTATTCAAAAATAAATAAATATTTTTATTTAAATTAATAAGTAAATAAATGAATGTATGTAATTTTATAAAAAGTTCATATGGTCCAAATATATAATAAATAAAAAATATTAATGGATATTAAATAATATTAAAAATAAATTAATAAAATTTGCCTTATATAGGACATCAATCATATTAGTTTTTCACTAGATCATGTTACAATAATATGATTTTAGATAATATTATAGGGTATTATAGAAAATAAAAAAATTATATTATCATCCCGTAAATACTGAAACACTCAAGTAGTATCGTCACCTTTGGGTTGGCCAACTCATCTTGGTTTGAGTCTGATTGTTTGAGGAACTCTAACATCTTGATTGCCCAAGGTGACATCGATCCCAAAGAATGTTTCCTACATGAAGATTAATGTCGGGAGGAGGAGGCTCTAAATGTGATCTCGTCAATGCTCAAGTCGAGTTTCTAAAATTAGATTTTAACATGAAGAGAGAACTTGACCTCGATAATCATGCTTGCACTTATTTTCTTATAGTTTATCTTTCCCGAATGGTTAGAAAAGTATTTTTTATAACAAAAAATATTCAAAGAATATTTTAGAACTCTGCTGATTTAGTGGTACCAATGAATTAGATTAGATGATGTAATTGTTATCCCATCAACAAGTCAAAGATTTAACAAAAAAAAAGACTTCCATGTTAATGATGTTTTCCGTTCGTACCTTCAGATGTTAGCAACTCATATGAGTCTGTCGATAGTATATATACTAAGTGCGGTCTATCTCCGCAATATTACATCCAAAGGCTGACTCAAGCCAGCATCAGTTAGACGAGCAATCAGTGGCCAAACCCTATGAGATATCAGACCATAAGATCCCAGCACAGTTCTGTGATACTCTCGACTGATGTCCTCACTCACTCCCAGTTGTTGTTATTTCAAGGTCCTACCTTTGGTCTTCGGATGGAGATGTGAAGAATGTGTCCACTTTGAGTTGAACTGTAAGTCACTGATGACATCCATAGAACATTTCTCAAGCATCTCATACCTGCGTTCCTTTCGGCCTCGTCCTCATATGCGCTGCTATAGCTTTCGAGTCATTCTTATGGTCCTGCGTTCCTCGGTGACATACATGTTGGAAGTATAATTCACAGTGGGATTTCTTTGAACAGTAGAGGAGCACCACTCATCAGATTCAGATGAGTTGCACGGTTGTAGTTTGTACACAGCTTACATGATTCTGTGGTCTGGGCATGCACCGAGAACAACCCACCAAAGTTACCCATTCGTGGAGCTCATATTGGAGTCCTGATAGGGATGATACATCAACTTTTTTTACCTTCGGTCGACCAAAAATTCTTCACGGAAACTGGGAATATACTGCATTCATTTGATGAATTGTTACGGCCACCACGAATGATGGAACTCTTCCTCCTCTTCGTATGATGTAGCTGCATGCTTCATTTCCATGCATATGAAATGATATGGTCCCCAGTCATAATTTGCAGTGGTGAAAGGAACAAGGAAAGGATAGGAACGAGGAACAGTTTGGGTGCACCACCATTGGCTTGTACTTGGATACAACTGGCCTCGAGAGCAGTCCCATGAATGGCTCAGAAACAAAAGTACGTAAGATTTGTGTAGGTGGCGGCCTGTTAGAGTGAGTGCAGATCATCATCACCATCGGAGACTGATGATTAAATGTCTACTAGTGGAGGAGTGACTGGAAACCCAAGATCTGAATACGTGGTGTGGAGGACCATCTTGTCTTCCATGGCACTGCGGCCGTACAACTCTCATGCATGCATGCATGCGAGCAGCTGCAGGAGGGCTGTGATGCACACCGAGAACTCCACATTGCTTGGCATGTGATCGAGTGCTGTTAGGTTTCCATGTCCTTTTCGATTTGGTTCGCACTGAACTCGCGTGGTGCAGAACATCATCCATCGACGAGGACCAAATGCTGAGAACGACAAAGATGAGGGGAAAGGGATGGGTTGAGAGGGAAACAAAATCTTCAAAATCAAAAGAAATTAAAGGGATAAATAATCAAATAACATATCAAAAAATCGATTCAATAATTTTCGAGACAAGAATAAAATTTTCATCATATAAGCTTCTTACCATATTAGGATTTTTTATCCTCTTAAAATAATAATTATTCAAATATCAAAATACTTATCCATCCTAATGAAATGAATATATATAAGTGAGACAGTCCTCAAACCAATCTTCCACGTGAACAAACATTATCCGAGCAAAAGAAGTGTGATCGACGGCGACTCCAACACCAACAGCACAGCCGACGGGCAAAAGAGATTTAACGTGGAAGACGAGAAACCACACATGTGGGATCTCCAGGCTTAATATCACATGATGTGGTGGTATCTCCACCAACGATGGTTTCAATCAAGCTCGAGTATCCATGGAGATCACTGCCCAGTGATGCACCCCCACCCAACCCCAGGCAGGAAGGGACGGACGGAGGCTTGGGAAATTATAGCATATGGTGGAGACTCGATGGCACCCACTTTTGGCACATACGGCGACAAAACCCGAAGCCTTGATGGCATTGGATCCCGGCGTCCTTCCCTTGTGTTGTGTCACTCCTCCATGGCTTTGGGTCGGATATGTGTGGGGTACGGACGTGAGTGGCTCTCTATTATTTGGATGAGGATCACCAACTTCATTGTTGGGCGTGGCGAGGTAACGAAGGCGATGGGGTGGGGACTAGGACGTGGACATGGGGAGGAGGAGGAGAAGGGCCTCAGAAACGTGATGCATTTGCTCTGTTGCTTGCTTGAGCTGATCTTTTGTTGTTTCGTTGAGCTTATCTCTCCTTCTATTTTATTCTATTACTTGCGGTTTAATAATATTTATATTATATTATATTATTTATTTATTTTTATAAAAGATAAGTGACGAAAACGAGAATTAAACTCAGAATCTTAGGATGATCTGTCAAAGATATTTACTGTCTTTATTTGGCACTTTGTTGGCTTCATACTTCTATAATTTTGATATTTAGATATTATTTAAAAAAATACTTTAGTAAAATTTGAATGAAAAATATATAGCTTAACCTAAAATACCTTTGATAAAAATGTATAAAATTTCAACACTTCTAATGCCCATCATGGTTGGGCCGATACAGTTGGGCCGGCCCATCAAGGTTCATAATAGTTTACTAGAGAGACAGAGAGAGAGAGAGAGAGAGAGAGAGAGGTGTCTCATATTAAAGATATGTGATTTGCAACAAGGAATTCCATAAGACAAGAGAGAGAGAGAAAGAGAGAGAGAGAGAGGTGTCTCATATTAAAAGCCATCCCTCTTCCATTTCTATTGCTACATCCGATTAATGCCGCTATGGATGCCTAAGGTTAGCACTAGCAATTGGCTTGGAAACACATACTCCGGTTGCATTATTTCATTGTATTCACATATGAGTTGGTCAAATCAATTTGGTTTGACTCGAACCAAAATTTGGTTAGTTTTAATTTTAGATTATAATATTTGCTAATTATGATTTGATTCTTTTTATTTTTTCTCTGACGGTATATTGAGGAGAGAAAAGAAGTTGAGTTGATTAGTTAAGTTTGATTTAATTTGACGAATGAAAAATTAATCTCCGATCCTGTTTCGAACATATAATAAGGGAGTCCCCCTCCCGCCCCTCCCTTCACAGCAAAGTCTAAGGATCATGTAAAACTATACCGGATAAATACATAATAAAATTTCTCTAATATTTAAGTTTATTAAAAGAATTTACATGCCAAAGTCCAATTGACATTCTACATGCTATCATAGGAGATAAATGTTTGCATCTTGCATATCAAATCTTAGACTTATTAGGAAGTCCAAAGTAGTATTCAAATTGAAGAGTCCAAACTGCTATGGGCAGGAGGAATAGGTGTCAACTTGATATCACATTATCAGAAGTCGAAAACGGACATTTCTGGTTGGCTTATCCTTGTGGGGTCTAAATTTTGGCTTTTTTATGATATTTTTAATTAATGTCTTATTCTAGTATTATCTTATTACCATTAGAAATAATCATCAACCCGATGCAATGAAGTTGTCATAATCTAACTCGTTTTTTCTTTTTGTTATTATATTTAAAAACTGCATGTCTCTCAAGAATGTCTAGGGGTATACTCTACGTGATCTATCATATGCCCAAGTTAGTAATAAGCTCAAGAAAGAGAGTCTAGCATAAGAATACAATGATAAATACATACATACCTGAATAGGGCTAGGACATAATCTCATCAGATCTTAATAAGATACCATATCATTACCGATCATCATCATGCTAAACCTATATGTTTACATTGCATGGTCAATTGAATGTCTAGCCCTGTAACTAATTGCCATATAACTATTGATGAGAGCGAACTTTGTAGATGATAACGCTCACTGAATGTACCAATTATTATTTAATTAAGAAAATGTACCATGACATTGATTTATATAATATTTATATTTTTCTCTTTCTATTATTTTATTTATTTATCAGAAGGTTTTATCGTCATAAGCTAATGCCAAAATTAGTCATCGATCCATATGACATAGTTGAGTTGATATAATCCACTTCTTGAAATGTGATTACGATATAAGCATTAAGACATTCAATATATCCAATCAAGCAAAATATTTTTATGCACCGGATGTGCTTTTTCAAGACGTAAACAAACGTTCCATACATCCTATCTAACAAAACATCTTCCTGCACGATACATCCCCTCGAAGCACCCCAAAACGTAAGTATTAAAGCGATTAACACTTCATAATTTAGCAAACATATTTATTTATATGATTCATCCACTTATATTTAAAATATAAGTAATAACCTTATTAACATCTTCCAGTAGGCGGAGGCAGAGAGACGTTGTTGGACGAGAGCAAGCTGAAGCAATAGTGCCAAGGTGACAAACTGGTTTCTCATCTCTCCATCCCCTTCTTCGATTAGAACAGGAGCAGAGGTCGAGAGAAGAGAGAGAGAGAGAGAGAGAGCGCTGGTGAAGCTTTCTCATGTTCTTGAGCCCCATAACCCATAAGTCATATAAGGAAGATAGTACGAGTCCGTTGACAATGGAAAGATGAGCTCGACGAGAGCAAGCTGAAGCAATAGTGCCAAGGTGACAAACTGGTTTCTCATCTCTCCGTCCCTTTATTCAATTAGAGGAGGAGCTCGAAGCTTTTGTCCATTGACAATGGAAATCCCTAGTTAAGCTTTATTCAATATCTTATGTATTCTTACTCAGATAAATCTCTAGTCAAATACAGAAGGAAGATAGTAAGAGTCCGTTGATAATGGAAAGATGAGCTCGAAGCTTTTGTATCATTCCACAATTAGCAACGAAAAGATTGGTGAATGTATATTGTGTATCTATAATCTCTCATATATTTAATATTTTAGATATCATATACCATGTATGGTACTGTTAGACATATATGTAATTCATTCGAGTCTTACTTTTATCGAATTATATCGAATAACTCATTCTCTTTCAATCCGAGTCTCATTTTTATCGGATTCTCTTAATCCGATTGACTATGACTAGAGATTTCTCTGAGTGAGAATACACGATATATTTCTCTCATAATATTAGAGTGGATGATCCTCTATTGATACCAAATTGCCTTTGTTAGATTGATCGTCATTCCTAGTGACTGTTTGTATTAGATTCAAAAATTCCAAAACTATAAGTTTGATATCAAATAACATGGTACTCAAATAAGATATTCTTGGTATCTCAAATCTAAAAATCAGATACACAATTGGGACTACGAAACCCTTGTCCGACGATGATGTATCATTAACTATCCAACATTTCGTAAGGAAATCATTTAGTGAATTTATTTTATTATATCCCTAGTATCTCCACATAAGTAGATATGAGACCAATTGCATATATCATATGGATGTGTATATAATACATCCATCTATCCGGTTGCCTCGATTTCCTTCTCGAGTAACCTATGATCAGAAATATTTAAGATGTGTTTAAAAGCGAATTGGTCTCATTATCATTATCTCATTATGATCTAATTTTCATTGTAAGTTTTCAAATACATCACAATATATTCATTACAATATATTCAACATATCACCTAAAAAATAACATTTAAGTTGGTTTTCCACAAAAATTGCATTGATGAAAGCCAAAGAAATTAAATACTATAAATGATATGCAGTATAGATACTTGCATATGCAGATATAAGGTTCAATTATATATCACTACACGGAGGCTTTAAACTTACAGTTCAAGAAGAATGTAGGATGGAGACGAGATAAACAGAGTTCAAATAGCCAACCAGCACAATGCAAGACTTATCGTTCGGTTCTTTATGTCGTATTCAAATGTAAGTACACTAAATAAACAGTAATGGCAACCATATCTGAAGACCAACCTTTCCTACATCTTGGTTGCTCCCGACAGTACGTAAATGGCTAACCTTTTTCTTTTCGAACGAGAGAAAGTTTGTTGACCGGAGTCCGAAATGGCTGACTTAAATCAACCACATTCGATGAAGACTTCTTTTGCGAAATTGGAGCTGAAGATATCAACAACCACACCAACAACAACAACAAACGAAAAAACCTTAGAATATAATTTTAACAATCAACCGCGAGTTTAAACAGCTCGATGGAACCCAATACCCTATCTTGAAGATCTATGGACCAATATTCTTCGTCAGTTTCATGATTAAATCAAGATGACCCTTCATTTGCTTACACTATTGTAAAAGATTATATGCATAAAATCTATAATATGTTATATATAATGCGAAAAAAATTTTATGTCAGGATTGAAATCAAATATCTTATTTACATTTTGATGTCATTTGGAAAGAACTTTATCAGATTTGGAGGGGGGGCACCATCTTTGGATATGAAAAATTGTTATTGATCTGCAAGGAGAACTAAACTCTCATTCTCCCCTATTCATATCTTTTCATAGGACCACATAGATTGATAGATTAGGGATAGAGAGGATGAGAGATGAATTATAATCTCTCAATGACTGTCATGTATCCACGTCCATCATACGTCGTGTGTCATACACGTCATACGTCGTGTATCATACACGTCATACGTCGTGTATTATACACGTCATACGTCGTGTGTCCCTAGGGGTCCTATCTATATATAGACGAGAGCAGAATGTCTAGGATAAATAATTAAGAGAGTTTCTCCGATCAAGGGTATCTCCTAAGGAATCCTATCTTAATTGAACTTCTTTTCTATCGGTTATAACTTTCATCATAATCCAATCAATCTATAATATATCTTATCAATTAAATAGGGCCGCATAATATAAAATTCTCCTACTTAGCATATTAATTGATAAGATATAAAAGAAATTTAAAATAAAAATAAATAAAAATAAAATTTATTTAAAAATAATTTTACCTAATTGGATTCTAAAAATTTTAAAAAGCATTTTATACATGGCTATGAATTTTTAAAACAACTCAACAAGTCCAATAAATATAATAATACTATATTAAGTCTAACTACTAATGTGAGTCATAACGATTATATATCACCAATGTTATACTCCCTTCTATGTACCACAACATTACTTGTCTTTCCCAATATGGTATATAATGACCCTTATAATTTATCTTGCCAAGTCAATCCTGTTATTGCATTCAACTATAATATGCATAAACATAAATGTAAATAGGATAACAGAAATAAATAACTTTAATTAAGTAAAAAAATATATCAATAATAACATCCACCTAAACATGCATCACCATATCTTTTATGGTTTACTCACAAGTCCCATTCTTAGAATATATTCTTTAAATATTGTAGATTGTAAAGCTTTAAAAAATAGATTAGCAGTGGTGCTGAGGTTCTCAATTGACACTTGTTGTTTCTAGACTCTTTCTCTAACCACAAAGTACTTTATCTCGATGTGCTTAGAACCACTATACTACTTGTCATTCATAGAGAATAAAACTACTATAGTGTTATCATAAAATATTTTCAGTGGCCTAACAATTGAGTTGACCATACCAAGTCTTGAGATGAAATTCTATAGCTATAAAGCTTGATTTGTGGCCTCAAAGTATGTCACAAATTCAACTTCGATGAAACAATAAGTGATTACTTTGCATTTTTCCAAGAAATTACCTCTCTAGCTAACATAAATATAAATCATGAAGTGGACTTCCTACTGTCAAGGCAATTTGCAAAATCAACATCTGAATATCTTGCCACTTCAAGCTGATTTAATCTCCTATATGTGAATATATAATCTTTTGTCTCTTAGATATATCTTATTACTTTCTTTGTAGCTTTCTAATGTTCCATTCTTGGATTGCTTTGGTATCTATATAGCATTGCAATTACAAAATTGATATCTAGTCTTGTACAAATTTGAGCATATAATAGACTTCAAACTATGTATTCATGAAGAATATTTTTTATTTGATTCTTTTCTAAATCATTTTTCGGACACTAGTTTTGATTGAATTTTTCATATCTTGTAATAGGTGTATCATTGGCTAAACAAAACTATATATTAATTCTTTCCAAGACTTGATCAATATATTCTTTCTGAGATAGTTCTAGCAATCTTTGAGATCTATCTTTGAATATCTCAATGCCAATAACATAGACGGCCCCATTCATATCAACTATCTTAAAGTTTTTATTGAGAAACATTTTGGTTTCGTGAAATGAACCAAGATTACTACTTACAAGCAAAATATCATCCATATATAAGAATAATATAATAAATTTGTTCCCATTAACCTTCATATGCACTAATCAATAATATTTTTCTTAAATTCGAAGAAAATAATGGTATCATAAAACTTTATATACTATTGTCTAGAAACATTTTAAGGCCATAAATGAATTTCCTAAATTTGCAAGCTAACTTTTCTTTTCATTTTTTATGAATATAACTCAAGATAATAATAAGCTACTAATCACAATAATTCTCAAAGAGTCCCTTTTAGAAACAGGAGAGAATGTCTCGTTATATTGTACGTTGAATCATATTTTATCTTAAAGACTCAATTTGTATTCGATATTTTTATAATTATTGAACAATTTAACTAGTCTATTAATTTTAACTTTCTTTCATGACACCAAATCATTTTTTAAAATCATTACGTTTCATGATAAGGGATCTATGGAACACAATACCCTATCTTGAAGATCTATGGACCAATGTATCCTTCACCGATTTCTATGACCATATCAGGATGGCCCTTCTTTCGATTGCAGTACGTAAATTGTTGCAATAGAAAACTCAAAATAACTCAGAGATCGATTACCTTCGCGCAAGACTCGTCTCTACCGTTCTCTCCCACCCGATTCCTTCGAGATGATAAGGGAACAGACTCAGGGGCGTGCTTGCCGAAAACTCACAAATATAGAAAATACGATCGATTAACATATTTCTTTAAGGAAACGTAAGAACAAATCGAAGATCATCAAGAAGAAGGCGGAAAACCATGAGATCGTCCCCGTCGCCGTGAATGCGGCGTACATCGAGTGAGACTCCTCCGGTAGTGTTGGCGAGATCGAAGACAGAAAAGGGAAACAGGAAAGGCGTGAATCGACAGAAATGGATGGGGGGAGTTCACCTCCGGGAGAAGGCGAAGGGAGAGAAGAGTCCGAAAGCATCCCTCGCTGCCCACCCGAACGCCTTGCGAGGGTGCTCCTCCAGAGACGTCGCCTTCCTCACCTTGTTCTCGGTTACCACCTCCGCCATTGCCCACTCCTCTCTTTATCCTCGCTCCCCGATGACGGTGGAAAGGACGACACAGACGGGAGGGACGAGGCGGTTATATTCTGGTATATGCGAACAGTGCGCTCGAGCTCATCGCATCGTCGTCATCAAATCTGCCTTACGATTCGCTTACTTCACGATCCAACGGTTAGATGCATCGACAACGTTTTGGTTACGATGCGCCTTGTCGCTTAGGACACGACCACTCCGACGTCGCCACAAACTACATTAGCTACGGGATGGGCGGCTTCGTCAGATGGACGGTTTAGATTCACCTAATTGGATGTGCGTACGTGGCGACCTGTAAGTGGGGCAGGCTGTTGGTGCCCGACTGTAGCCGCGGTGTTGTGGGCCGATCCAGCGAACAGCTTCGTATCGCATCAGAACGGCGACGCCCTTCCACGGGGCTGATGTCATTAGCCTGGCCCCGGGGCATCACGATGACGGGACGGTGTTTCGTAGCTGGGTGAGCACTGTTGCTCACCGGTGGAGACTGGAAGGTACTTACGGTGCGGTAAAGCCGCCACCAACCGCTATAGATACAGATCACCTTTTTTTTTTTTTTTTGCTCTTTCCTTTGTTTTTATTAGATGAATGATTCGCTAGTGTAAAATGGAAACGACAAGAGGATTTGGAGCGGAATTAATGGATATACTGACGGTGGAGGGTGAACGAGCGATGACGTGGTTTTCTGGATGGTGATAAGCCACCACCACCAGCTCTCATATCAGAGCTTTGACAGGGTGAGCTGAATCTGTTCTCCGGTAGTTGGAAACAAGCAAAGCCACCCTCTTTAAGAACACTGCACGACGTGCTGTCTCGGCGACATCACTCGGAGCAAAGGAGAAGAATTCAAGAAAGCATATGTCATATCGTGAGTACTATGCTTCCAACTCTCATCACAATGAAGGTGAAGAATTCAACTAAGACATCACTAACATCACAATAACTTCCAACTCTCCCCTCTCAACGACTATGCTTCACTTGCCCTCGTCATATGTCATACCGTGAGTACTCAACCCTCATGATTCTTTTATGCTGTGGCTCGGAAATAGACACGCTTTGGTTTGGTTCCGATAGTATAAGATTATCTGTGTGGTTACCGGAAAGGAAAGTTTCAGGGAGAAGGGACGAAGAATCATGATCGTGATCTCCTAGGGTATTTTTTGACGGATCCGTGAGAGGCTTCTGGTCATGAGTCCCTACATAATAGGTCACTGCTAAGGGCTTTTTGACTCGACCATTTTGATGCTTAAGTTAGCAAATGATGGAAGGGAAGGAAGACAACAACATCAGCTATGTAAATGAAAAAATAAAGAATAGGGAGACTCTTGCCTGCCTCTCTAGTGTTTGCTTAGGGGTAGTTTTATACCTCTTTGGGGATCGACAATTTGTAGGTTGTTAGCATATGTCGATATTTCAAGCAGGTGGTTCATCTGTTCTGGGGTGACTGTTCCAATCTCATGTTGTGCAGGGCTGTCTCCTCACTTTCGAGTATCGCTTCATGCAATTCCGAACGGCATGGATTTCGCTTTGCGTCGCTTTATAGCCAGGTTGCGTCATTTCATGTGATTTCGATCGGCGTGGATTTGCTATGCGCCGCTTCAAAGCTAGGCTGTGTCACTTTTGATTTGGGTTGCATCGCTTTAGGACGTAGCCGTTCCTGAATTATTCTATGTCCCCCCCCACAGAGGCGTATCACATGTTTCTCATAAGGGGATTCGAGGTGCATCTCTCTTGGTGGCTTCCTTGCTTCTTGTTGAAAAAACATATTAGCTCGGTCGAGGTGCACAACTAAGAAGCACGTACACTCGGCCTAAGTGAAGCCCTTAGGGTTTCACATCGAGTGCACAGCTAAGTAGTGCATAGGCTTAACCTAAATGCAACCCTCGGGTCTTCATGCTCAGGTGCATGACTAAGGAGTGCATAGGCTCGACCTATGTGCAGCTCTCGGGTCTTCAGGCCGAAGTGCATGGTTAGAGAGCGCATAGGTTCAACCTAGGTGCAACCCTTAAGGCTTCACATCGAGTGCAAGAAGATTAAGTTTACTTCATGCTTGACCTTAAATACAAGCATGATCTCTGCGTAAACGTTGATAGGTTTGAAATTTTGATTTGAACATGCTCCAAAACCAGTTTTTCTTTTATTGATTAAAAGATTTGCTCAAATGCCTTGTGCTTTGGGTTTTTGATTTTTATCATTCATCTCTTATCGGATATGTTGATGTCAGAGTCCCAAGAAGGTTAATCTGGCTGCTAAACAGTCAAACGAGCTGCAGGAGCAAATTTGATTCAGTTGTCGATTGTAATTGTATTCTATCGCATTCGCTTTTCCTCTGGATATTGGGAATGTTTCTGAAATGTGAGCTTATTATCTATAAATTGCAGCCTATTTCAGAACCACTGCATTCTTGTATGTATTGCAGGTGATATAAATTAATCTAATATAAATTAGGATCTGAGCGGGTGCAGGTCCCTGAAAATTACGCACTCCGGGATTCAACTTGATGTGTCAGTCAGTTAGGCCAGATTTGCAATTCATAACATAATACAACAATAAAAAGGAGGCATGATTAACTTTTGCTGGATATATTCTTTCATGGAACATTTTTTATTCAATTCAAACATAGAACATTTTTTATTTGAGTTAGAGAATTGAAACTACACGTATGTAATGCAGAATGCATCTTGCTGCGCACATCCGTGGAGCAAGTCATCGCCGAGCATGCACCGAAATCCTAAATATCAAATCAGATATTGATCAATACAAAAGAAGTTCATATTATAAAATAATTTATTTACGGATGCGATTGAGAGATTATAGTTTCTCTTTTAAACTTTCTGAATCATCAATCTAAGTAGTCATTTGAAAGGATAAGAAGAAATGAGAAGAGGAATCTAGTTCTCCTTACATATACATCAATAATTTTTAGAGGTATCTTTACATATCACACAAAGAAATCTTATAGAGGATCCATGACAACGCTTGCCGCACATGTTCTTCGCAGCATGCTCGATGGAACCCAAGCTGCGAAGAGTATGTGCCTGATGGATCCTCAACTCGTGGCCGTCCGTGGTTGATCTGATTTGATCTTTAGGACTTCCGTGCGTGCTCGGCGATGACTCGCTCCACGGCGGCAAGATGTTGGGCGCAGCAAGATGCATTCTGCATTACACGTGTAGTTTCAATTCTCAACTCAAATAAAAAATGTTCTATGTTTGATCTTTAGGACTTGGGTCACTAGAGAAAGTTGTATCATATGAATTAATTCCAAAGGATTTATATCCAACAAAAATTAATCAGTGCAAATTGTCCTGCAACGAACACAAATTTGCCACTTGATCATCTCAGCTTCATAATTCATAATTCTTCAGGTCAGACTATATATATACATGAAAAGAGCACAAGAACAGTGTTACTTTCATAATCTTAATTTAAAAATTGCTCCGACTATAATCACAGTGTTACAGTGACTGGCTATAATCACCAATTCTGGATACACAACCAATGGGAATGTGTGTGTTCATGATAACAGTCGACTTCAAAATCAAATTAAATGAAAATAAATAAATGTCAGTTGGAGATGGCAATTTCTCCTGGTGAAATCCAGATGTCACTTTTAAGTAGGAAAACACCAACATCTGTTTTTTTTTTTTTTTGCATTCTTCATTCTTCACCAGCAATTTCTTTTTTTCACTCTTCATACCGAATGATAATTTAGCAGCTTTTGTACAGAAATGCTACATTGTCTAACATTTATTCGGTTTCAGAACCACAAATCCAATAATTATCTGTTAATTCATGCGATGCCATCCATGCGGGGTTTACAATCGATTCAGGTATGAAACTCGTAGCAGACTAAATTGTAAGAACGAAAGACAAAAGAGAAGTCAAAATCCAAGCATTTCAAAAATTACCAACTGGTATAGCCGCTGGAGCAATCCAGCTCTGTTAGAGCTAGTTCCAAAAAATTTACCAAAGGATAATTTTGGCAACTCAATAAATATAATAAAACAGAAATATAAAAAAGAGAGACAAGAACACCAGAACACCAGATATACGTGGTTCGGTCAATAGACCTACATCCACGGACGAAAGAGGAGCAAATCACTACTATAAAAGAGGGACAATTACAAATGCCTTAGGAAGATGTTCCTAGGCCATAAAACACCCGAAAATACTAAACAAGAAAAAAATCCAAACTGTAAGCCCAAACTATTTAACTGAGTGTGGACTTAAACCCAAAGCAGGTTTTTCTTATGGTGCATCTGACTTCAAAGCCTATGCCCTTATTTATAGTTTAAACAGGAGATACTAAACTTGATTTTCCTGATGTGCGACTATGGGACTTGCCAAACTAACAAATCTCCACCTTGGCATGTCCCAACAAAACTT
>LVTN01000535.1:138131-162918 GCA_001649415.1 Musa itinerans | reverse complement strand
AAAGGAAGAGAAAGAAAGGGAAGAAGACAAGGACAACGCAGAGAGACTGTTCTCAATCATCTAGCAGTGTTCTCATCTCAGGTTAGATCAAATCATAGTAGATTCTTACTGTGATTACTTAGGGAGAATTAGGGAGGATTTAGATATTATGCACAGTGACATGATCCTTGTATCCTAGTTATTTTCTTGTGATTATTACTAGGGTTTAGGCAAGAGATTGAGATTTGTACATTCATTATTCTCATAGTGGATTATCTCTAGTTTACCCCATGGTTTTTACCCTTCACATTGAAGGAGATTTCCACGTATATCTTGGTGTTCTATTTGATTGTGGTTTCATTTAATTCTACTGCATGTTATAACATGCTCGTATTTATTCATATATAAAAGTTATTTCTCTTTATATCCCATAAGATAGTACGAGTCTGTTGACAATGAAAAGATTAGCTTGCAAGCTTTTGTGTCATTCCACCCCGTTGTTGGCAACGGAAAGATAGAATATTAATTTGTAGTGCTAATATGTTATGATTGGTTTGCAAGAGGAAAGAAGCAGGAGGCACATAATTATATAATTATTTTCATTCAATCTTAAAGTACAGTAGCTTTCTTATTATTATTTTTCCATAATCCTACTATTTTCAACCATAACTAATACTTAGTTTATTTTCTAAACTACTCTTGATATTTCTTAAAACATCAATACATTAACGTCAACATTTCTCTCCCTTAACGTATTATTCACTAGCGGTCGTAGCTTCTTTAAGATACTCAAAACTTATTTTTTAGTAGTGCCTTACTTGATTATTGGAGTTGCAATACTACACTTGAATTTTATTTTTTCTAATTTTTTTTCTGATGAAGTGATGTTTGAATGCAATGTGTCTGGTGCTGATACGATAGATAGAACAAATTCTTGGCCTTTGTTATTATGATTTATTGCCACAAAAGATCTCTGTTACTTCAATTTATTTTTCTCCAACATCTTCAAGAATCCTTCTTAGCTAAATTGCTTAAGAAGTAGCCATAGATGTTGAAATATATTCAGCTTCTACAAAGGATTGTACCACTTATTGTTGTTTCTTTGAGCTCCAAGAAAATACACCTGTACAGAAAAAAAAAACAAAAAAAAAAAAACCATAAGTACTCTTCTTATCATGTGTAAATCCACCCCAATCACTATCACAAAATCCAACTAGCTACAGGTCTTCTTGCTTGTCAAACTTGATTCTAAATTCTTTAGTGCCTTGTAAATATCTGAGAATTCTTTTGGTAACTCCAAAATGAATGTGACTAGGACTATTCATGACGTAAATATCTGAGAATTCTTTTGGTAACTCCAGAATGAATGTGACTAGGACTATTCATGAATCTAGAAAGTATACTTGTAGCAAACATAATATATGGCCTTGTAGCTATAAGGTATAATAAATTACCAATCAAGCTTCTATAAAGAGTAGTATCAATCTTCTTTCCTCCATCTTTTTTTCTAGAATTTTTCACCAACTAGTAATGGTGTTGTAATAAGATGGCATTCAAACATATTAAACTTCTTTAGAACTTCGTCCACATAATTTTTTTAGAAATAAATATATTATTTTTCTCTTGATATATATCAATGCCAAGAAAGGGTGTTAGCATTTCCATGTCATTTATTTCATATTTATTCAACTTGTATATTTTGTTTTCTTAATCTTTAATGATAAACAGGTGTCTGCTCAACATAGATCTCTTCTTTTAATTCTCCATTCAAAAAAACTGATTTCACGTCAAGTAGATACAACAATCAACCTTTGTGAGTTGCTAATGCAATCAAAGTTCAAATAATATAAGGCGAGCGAATGGCGTACAAAATTTCATCATAGTCAACTCTATACTACTGTGAGTAATCCTTTGCCATTAATCATATCTTGTTTTTTTGCACCGAGCCATATGCTTTATACTTCACATTGTAAATTCATTTGACACCAGCAATATCTTTATTTTGAGGTCTATCAATTAGTTCCCAAGTATTATTCTAACATGATATTCTAACTAGTTCCCAATATCTTTATACTAGTTCCCAAGTATTATTCTAACATTGTAAATTCATTTGACACCAGCAATATCTTTATTTTGTGGTCTATCAACTAGTTCCCAAGTATTATTCCCAAGTATTATTCTAACATGATATTAGGTCTATCTTTATTCTAACATGTTCTAAACAAGAAAAGTGAGTAAAAATAAAAGAATGATTGAAAAAAATAAGAGAGAGAAAGAAGAAATTTGATGTAACTAGAGTCAAGCTTGCAATGCTGACAAAATTAGCCACACCACCAACCAAGCTAAGATTTAAAATAAAGTTGACTGCACCATCTATCCATACGAAGACAATTAAGCAACACATAAATAAGGAAAGAATATTAGAAGATATTTATGTGTGAAGAGAGATCGAAAAAGAGGACGAAGAGAATATTCTCGCATTGGTAAATATCAAAAGAGTCAAATGATATATAACCCATAATTTATTAATTTGAGTTTTAGAATTATAATAATATTTAACTTAATATATGTTAAACTTGTGAGTTACCATCGTTTCTCTTTTTATTATTTATAATCTTATTTTAATTATTTAAATATTTTAAACTATTAAAAATATTTGTAACCCCTTGTTATTATATACAACTTCTTTTAATTTATAAATAGATATCAATACCATCTTCTTCCTCCTCTTCTTTTTTGTCTCCTCTTTCCTTTTCCTCTTTTCCTTCTATTTCTCATCCTTCTCCTCTTCTTTTTTCTTCTTTTAAAAGTGAAAATTATTAGTTTTGAATCGTTAAAATGAGAACTCTATTTATTTTATAAAAAAATATAAAATTTGATAAAAAAATAATTTTATTAAAGACCAAAAAGATTAAATAAATAAGAACATACAGAAAAATGCAAGAGCTCTCTATATGCTACAATAAACAATAGATGAGTCTCTATTTTTTTGAATCATCTCGACATCAATATCAACAAAAGCTTGAAAAAATTTAACAAGTGTATTTGAAGGTATAGATAAGATAAAAGTTTTAATGCTTCAAATTTTTCAATGTGAATTCAGAACTTTTATAATGAAAGATGCAAATACTCTCTATATGCCATAACAAGTAATAGGCGAGTCCTTATTTTTTTTTAACCATGTTAGATTCAATATTAACAAAAGCTTGAAAATTATTAAAAGGTATATTTGAAGGTATAGATAAGGTAAAAACTTTAAGGCTTCAAATTCTTTCATATGAATTCAAAACTCTTATGATAAAAAGTTCTAAATCTATTACTGAGTTTTTCTAAAAAATCTCTTGTATTATGAATCAAACAAGGTTTTATAGTGAAAACCTATAAGATCACATAATAGTAGAAAAAGATTTAAGAAGTTTATCTCCAAAATTTGATATAACTCTACTGCTGTAGAATAAGCTAAAGATGAATTAATTGACTTACTTTTAGTTCATGAAAAAAAAAAGTGAATATATTTTTAGATGAAACTTTTGAACATACTTTCCAAATGAAGAAATATCAGAAGTAGGACCAAAAAAAAAATTTATAAATTAGATCTCAATGAAGAGGTCAAAATAGTGGAGGTAACGAATGATCTGGTGCTTGAGACAAAGGATGAGACCAATCAAATAAGAGTTGGAGGAACTCTAATGAAGATAATAAAGAAACTCATCGATGTTTTTGTAACAAAAAATAAAAAACAAAATGATTGTTGATACAAAGATAAAAATCTAAATGTTCCTTTCTTCTTTCATTATAAAAAATATGTCTATCTTGAAAAAGATTATTGGAACAAAAAAAAGCAAGGTTTAATAATTTAACTAGATCAGCAGTACATATGAGAAATGATAGAGGGGTTCAGGTAGAAGGAAAATGAACTTTTGTGGTGAACATCAAATTTGATTAAAAAAATTATGAATGATGTGATGTTTATTTTTGGTTTAAAATAAAATCTTATTAATATAAGGTGGGTAACTGATGAGAAAAGGATATTATGCTATTTTTTATGATAAAAATATTTGATTTATAAGAAAAATAAAAAAAAATTGATAACAATTATGAGTATGATAAAAAATAAAATATTTTTTTTATTATTTTTAAATTTCTCCTTACGTACATTCACTACTATTATTATTGATAAATCGATATTATAACATAAAAGATATAGCTATCTGAATTATGGTTGACTAGATTTTTTAAATCAGAAGAGTATGATAGTTGTTTTACCTAAAATTAAGAATAGAGATATTGTTTGTGAATCTTATATTTCTGAAAAACAATACAAATTTTTTTCAGATAAGCCATTCTTAGAGAGCTAAAGAATAGTTGAAACTTTTGCCCATGCAGACTGTCTCACATGGTTGAAGTAAATATTTTTTATTATTTATAAATGATTGCACAAAAATGATGTGAGTATATTTTTTGAAAAAAAATGCTAAAGCCTTTTTTGTTTTAAAAAATTAAAACATATGTAGAAAAATAAATTGATTATTTTATTAAAACTCAACATACTAATGGAGGGGGTGAATTCACTTTTATTTATTTATTTATTTATTTATAAAAGTATAAATATTCATATAGAACTAGTTACGAGCTACAACCCTCAATAAAATAGAATAGTAGAGTGGAAGAACTGAGTTGTGGTCGAAGTTATTAGATGTATGCTTAAAGAAAAAATAATACTAAAAAAATTTTAGGCAGAAGCTATGAGTACAATAATATATTTATTAAACCACTTTCCTACTTAAGATAATATAAGGAAAAACATTCTATGAAGTATGGTTGGACAGAAAGCCAAATGTAAGTTACTTAAATGCATATTTATGAGATATAGTAATAAAATAAAAGGTTCTATATTTTATGATCTTACAACTAAGAAATTAATCATAAGTTGTGATGTTATTTTTAATGAAAAAAAATTAAAATTTTAAAGCAGTTGAAATTTCAATAGTTATTGGAGATAAAGTCTATAAGAAATATATAATACATTGCGTACACCTCACCCAAATCTTCTTATATTTTGAATGATTCTAATTCAAGAGATTATAGTGATATTGAAATACCATCTGATGAGGATAATAATTAAGATAAGACCCCCGTGACATCAGCGGACGTACCGTGCCTCTGACGACCTGGCAACGCCTGGCCAGCATGGGCCAAAACGCCAATCGAGGCCCATTAACGACCGCTCAGGCTCACCTTCTCATGGCACGCCAACAGCGATGTCAGACGCCACCAGAGATACGATCCTGCTCCCTGCGAGCAGGCGCTCCAGGTACCGCTAAATTCCCGTATAAATACCCCTGCACACTAAGCATACAGGGGGAGGAAAAAAAGGAGGGGAGAGACCCAGAAAACACGACCCTTCTTCCTCGGAAGCTCCTTCCAACGGTGTGATTCGTGCCAGAGGCACGCCCGAACGCCTCGGCAGCCCGCGGTCCCACTAACCCCCATTGACTGTGCATGGCCGTTCGCACAGTGGGGGTTGGACCTGCTCGGACCCTTTCCGCCCGCTTCAGGGCAGCGGAAATACATTGTCGTGGGAGTGGATTACTTCACAAAGTGGCTCGAGGCCGAACCACTGGCGACGATCACGGAGCAGCAAATCGAAAAGTTTGTATGGAAGAACATAATAACTCGCTTCGGTTTACCGAGGGCCATCATCACCGACAACGGACCTCAGTTCGCCAGCACGCGGTTCCGGGAGTTTTGCGAGGGCCACGGGATCCAGCTGAGGTTCAGCTCGGTGGCCCACCCCCAGACGAACGGGCTAGCCGAAGTAACCAATCGGTCCATTCTGGACGGGCTCAAAAGGAGGGTGTCGGCGGCACGATCGGTTTGGACCGATGATTTCCCGAGCGTCCTATGATCCCTGCGCACCACCCCTAAAACTGCAACGGGAGAGTCCCCCTACAACCTTACGTTCGGGACCGAGGCCGTCCTACTAGCCGAAGTAGTCTTTCCCACCCTCCGGACGAAGGGGACGGCCGAGGGGCTCCGGGCCAACCTCGACATGCTCGAGGAGCGGCGCGCCGATGCGCACTTAAAGGCCCTCTCCTACAAAAGAGCTGTTGTGAGAATCTACAATCGGAAGGTACGACCCCGACCAATCAAACTAGGCGACTTAGTCCTACGTAGGGCCGAGGTCAGCGACCCGACCCAAACGAGGGGCAAGCTGGCCCCCAAGTGGGAGGGACCTTACCGGGTGGTCGGCATTGTCCGGGTCGGCACATACCGACTCGAGACAATGCAGGGCTGCCCCTTACCAAGAGCCTGGAACGTACAAAATCTGAAAAGATTTTTTACATAGGCAAGAAGAGAAAGTGCAAGGATTTCAATGCAAACTACTTTTCATTCAAAAAATCACATTACAAGACCAACATGATGAAACCAAAAAGCCGACCAAACAAACAAAAAACTGAACTTTTATTCCCCGGGGGCGTCAGGGCTGTCATCAAAAGGAACCTCGACCGGCATGTCGACGTCCGCGTCCTCGGGGAAGGATTCAAAAAGATCCTCCGCGACCTCCAAGCCAGGGTGGCGCGCCTTGAAACGAGCTAGGGCGGTTCGATACCCGTACTCATACGAGACCCGCCCGGTCCGAACAAGGCCAAGCTGAAAGCCCGAGGAGACTTTGTAATCCTCAATCAGCTTCTTGTCCTTCTCCGGCCTCTAACGGATCTTGACGTCAAGCGCCTCGGAAGCCCCCCACGCTTCGGCACGCGACTCTTCTAAGCGACGGATGAGCTCCAACGAGTCCACCCTCGCCGAGCGAGCCTCAGCTACAGACGCCTTCAAACGCATCTGAAGTTCCATATTTTGCGCCTCGGACGCTTGGAGCTCAGTTCGAAGGCACGTTGCCTCCGCGTCCGAATCCGCTGCGCGCTGCTCGGCCGCCGCGACCGCCTCAGGCCCCCCTCCGGCGTGAACCTCGTCCACCAGCTTCCGGAGCTCGGCATTGCGGCCACTCAAGGAGGCGATGACCCCCCCTGCGTCGCGAACGCGATCCATCAGCGCCACAGCGTAATGGTTACCCTGCCGATGAACGAGGTCAAGACAGAAATCATCCGAGCACACGTAAACACAAAGGCAGAATGAACACATACCCATAGCAGCGACTTCGCGGACTTCCCAAGGAGAACCTCGGAGGGCATAATGTATAAATCCCGAGCTATATCAGGATGGAGCCCTCCGCGAGTGAACTCGGCCGCAAGATCCCCCTCGGCCCACACTCGGCTACCCCGGGTGAGACCCTGCCAGCGGGCCACCAGCGGGTCGGAGGCCTCGCCCCGTGGGAGGCTGCCCACCGCCAGCATCTGGTAGGCTTCATCCCCCCCTCCGGTCGGCAGGCGGCAAAGGTCGCGGAGTGAGGGCCCTCGGGAGGCCTCTCCCACCGCCTCCCTACTGGCGCCAACTTCGCCTTTCCCAGGGCTCCCCCCGGCATGGCCCATCGGCACCACGACGGCCCCCCCCAATTGGACCGTCGTCTCACCAGGAACTTCGCTCGAAGAGACCTTCGCTTTCTTCCGAGGGCGACTGGTCTCAACGTCCACCGGAGCCTCCCTCGAGCCGGCTCTCGCCCCCCTCGGCGAACGGGATGGCGCGGCAGGCGAGGCTTTTCCCTGTAGGGATTCGAGGAGCACCATCTCTGCATGGAAGAACCGGCATTAGTCAGCTGACTAGCTAATCCCCAAAAGAAACCCCACAACTACCCCTCGGGGCATACCTCGAGGAACCGGGCTAAGACCCGCCTCGACCAACCATCCCTCAGACATACTCCGGATGGCACTTGAGGAGGAAAGGATTTCTTTAAGCCTCTGGAGCTCTTGGTGCTCCACGTCGTCCAAAACTGGGACGGCATTATCTACCATCCGCGCCGACCACCGGACCCCGAACCCCCAATCCTCTAGGCGGCTGACATAGAAGAAGCGCCCCTTCCACCCCTTATTACTGGAAGGGGCCCCGCTGACTCGAAAGCCCGCTCGAGCGGACAGATAGTAACCCCCCGACCCCTTGCAAAGGCGAAAGCAAGAAAGAAAAAGGGACCGAGTCGGGGTGATGTTGGAGTAATGGCACTCCCATAGGAACGCCACAAGATAGCGCCAAGAGTTGGGCGCCATCTGAGACGGAGAGATGCGCCACCACGAAATACAAGAGGTTATGAGGGGGTGCAGGGGGAGGCGCAACCCGGCCTCAAAAGCGTCAACGGTAAGGGCAAAGCCCTGGGGAATTGGATCGTACGCCCGCTGGCCGGGCTCAGGAGCATGGAGAGCAAACTCCTATGGGATTCCGTACAGGCCCCGGAGGTGACTGAGCGACGACTCGCTCACAGTCGAGTCGAGGTCGTGGGGCCACATTAGGGCCTCAAGGGCCCAAGCCGCCTTTTCGTCAGGTGACGAATTGGGGTTCGACGCAGTCGCCGTTTTTCCAACTTTAGCCGAAGGAATGGACGAAGAGGAGGATGAGGAGGAAGAAGACACCATCCTTACTGACCTTTAGGGATGAGAGAAGAACTATCGACGCAAACGAAACAGGGAGGTCCGAGGCGGCAGAACAAAAACAGATAGCGAAACCCTCAGGAGGCCGGCTACGCCTTACTTATAAACGGCATCCCGCCGAAAGCGGTGACCTTTCCCCTCATGAGGCGCGCCGCATCGGAATAACCAAAACATCATTCCACCATAAATGCGGCCTGACAGGATAACCAACGAGCGCACCACATGTGGCAAAAGACAGGCTAAGACGCCGTTCTTCTGGAAAACTAGCCTCATGTCGCCCGAGACCACCTCCTCTGCGCGGCCAGCTCGCCCGAGACGTGCTCCTCGGCCTCATGTCGCCCGAGACCACCTCCTCTGCGCGGCCAGCTCGCCCGAGACGTGCTCCTCGGCCTCATGTCGCCCGAGACCACCTCCTCTGCGCGGCCAGCTCGCCCGAGACGTGCTCCTCGGCCTCATGTCGCCCGAGACCACCTCCTCTGCGCGGCCAGCTCGCCCGAGACGTGCTCCTCGGCCTCATGTCGCCCGAGACCACCTCCTCTGCGCGGCCAGCTCGCCCGAGACGTGCTCCTCGGCCTCATGTCGCCCGAGACCACCTCCTCTGCGCGGCCAGCTCGCCCGAGACGTGCTCCTCGGCCTCATGTCGCCCGAGACCACCTCCTCTACGCGGCCAGCTCGCCTAAGACGTGCTCCTCGACCTCATGCCGCCCGAGACCACCGTAGTCCTTCCGAGCCGCGCTCTTCGGTTTCTAACTCCCCAACCTCCGCAACAAATCGGCAAGCAACCAACAGAATCAATCGCTTGGTACCCGAGCCAAGTCTCGGACCCTCCCCCAACAGCCAACCCATGGCTTCTTTCGGGGGGGAATATGATGAGGATAATAATTAAGATAAGACCCCCGTGACATCAGCGGACGTACCGTGCCTCTGACGACCTGGCAACGCCTGGCCAGCATGGGCCAAAACGCCAATCGAGGCCCATTAACGACCGCTCAGGCTCACCTTCTCACGGCACGCCAACAACGATGTCAGACGCCACCAGAGGTACGATCCTGCTCCCTGCGAGCAGGCGCTCCAGGTACCGCTAAATTCCCGTATAAATATCCCCGCACACTAAGCATACAGGGGGAGGAAAAAAAGGAGGGGAGAGACCCAGAAAAGACGACTCTTCTTCCTCGGAAGCTCCTTCCATTGATCCTAACTTGATCGTCGGAGGGGTCGGGCCGAATTTCTGACCCGGCCTGTGTGCAGGTACGAAGTCGAGGCCTCTCTTCCCCAACGTCGAGGTGAAGGACCCCTTTCCGGAGACGACCCGACGCTCCCCCAACCATTCAGGCGCGTGCTTTCGCCACCCCATCGGCAACCCCCGAAGGACGTCGAGCCCGGTCTCCGACCATTTGAACCCGAACCAAGCCGTGCTGACCCCGAGGCTATGGCTCAAAGTTGTTTACACCAACACCTTCAATGAAATTTTATAATTTTTCACAGATATATCGGTTTAGTGATTATATATATCTTGCTTTGAAACCCACTTGTTTTGAAGTTACAGTTCAAAAAGAAGAATATATGCAAACAATGAATGATGAATTGCAAGTTATTAAAAAAAATAGACTTAAAAGTCGGTAAATTTGCCCCTAGGAAAAGACGCAATTGGATCATGTATGTATATATGTTAAAATTTAATGTTGATGACTTGTTGCAAAAATATAAAACCCATTTAATTGCCAAACGATATACTCAAATTTTAAATATTGACTTTTCAGAATCTTTTTCTCCCGTTACTAAAATTATAGGATTAGAAAAGTATTAGCATTGGCAGCATAGAAAAAATGACAAGTTCATCAATTTAATGTTAAATCAGCCTTCTTAAATGGAAAGTTGCACGAGAAGTTTATGTAAAGTAGCTCGAAGAATTTAAAATTAAAGGATAAGAAGATAAAGTATACAAATTGGATAAAATATTATATAATTTGAAATAAGCACCGAGAGAATGATACAATAGAATTAAAAGTAGTTTCTTAACATAATTTTTTAAAAAGTTTAAGTAAGTTAACTTTATATATAAAAGCCCAAGGTGTAAAAATTTTTGTTGTCTGTTTGTTTGTAATATGATATTATTTATACTAAAAATTCATCACATATGCTTGCTGAATTTAAGAAAAATATGATGTCATGATCAATCTAGAGCTTTTATATTATTTTCTGAGAATAAAAATTATTCAAGATGCAAATAAAAAATTTTTATGACAAGGAAAATATGTTAAAGATTTATTAAAAAGATTTCATATAATAGCTTGTAAGCTAGTGAATATTCCAATAAATACAAATGATAATCATATGTTAGATGATAAAGTTGAAAAAATAGATGAGTAACAAAATAAAATTTTATCTAGAAGGTTAATTTATCTCAACATTCAACGTCAAATATTATGTTTGCAATTAGTTTATTATCAAGATTCATGTATAGTCTTAGCAAACATCACTATGGAGTAATTAAAAGAGTTCTTATATATATACATTAGGAACTCTCAATTATCATATATGTTATGAGCAAGTAAAATATTTTAAGTTGTATTTTTATATTGATAATGATTAAATTCAGGAGTGATTTCATAGATAATAAAAAAGTAAGAATATATCATTTTCTCAAGCTCTGGGACAGAATATGTTGTGGCCACAAGTATAACATGTTAAACAATTTGGCTTCAAAGAATTCTAGTAAATCTTCAGTAATAGCATGATGAACTAACAAAAATCCAATAAGTCAATTATTATAATAACAAAGAATCATATCTTCCCTGGGCACACCAAATGCATTGAAGTTCGTCATCACCTCATTCATGAACTATTTGATGAAAAAAAAAATTCAAATGAACTATTACAATAGCGAAGATCAACTTACTGATATCTTTATAAAAATTTTAGTAAAGAAAAATATTTTAAATGAAAAAAACTTTAAGTTATAATTATTTTGAATTAAAAAAATATGATAAAATTAATTTAAATAGTTATGATTAGATGTAATAAAAGATAAGAATTTAGGTTAAGATAAATAGATGAGTAGTTGGTTTTTTTGGTGTACGGATAAAGATGAGGAGGTTTATTGAGCTATAAATAATTTTATTTTAAAAAATATATTTTATCGTTTGATTAATATAAATAAATATATTTTTAGATGAATCAAAGGAGAAAAATACTTTCTCTTTCTTCGTACTATTTCGTTCTCTTAACCAAGTCCACGAGAAACTCATTCCTCACGATTTCTACGTTGCCGCCACGCACACCGACTAGACTTCAGCGTGTGGGAGACGATGAATGGATTTCTTATCTAACGCTTCCGTCCTCCTCTTCTCTACGTTTGAAGTCAGACTTGCTGTCAAAAGATGCAAATGCTTCCATATTTCAGGTGTTGTCGGTAAATTATGGATTATAAAAAACGTTAAAATCAAATTGAGTATAGATAAATAAATAAATATATATATATATATATTATTTAGTTAGTCATATAATCCATAATTCCATGTCACACTACGTGTCATCTCTGGTCCAGTTGTAACGCCATATGACATCTTGTCGTTATTGTTCTCTTCGCCTGCCACGAGTAGTCAACCGTGTGGAGAGCTTGCAAACCTCTCTTTCCGGTCGCTTCCCTTTCTTTGCCAAGACGTCACCGATAATATTATCGCCCTGACTACCGCAGCTTTCACTTTCTCTCAATTCACATTCTCCACGATTTATTTAATCCCTTCCTGAATCCGCTTCGTCCCTACTGTTGGCCAACAGCGGATGCAGTCGCCAAAAGCGCAGTCCATGTCCGCGTGAGTCTGCTACGTGTCAAACCATGTCACGCCTCTCCTCCCTCCCTTAAAACCTCGACTCCTCTTCCCGCCGTAGCATGCAGCTCAAACCAGAAGAGAGAGTCGTCCTTCCACCACCACCTCTCAGTCAACCCACATCAATTCAGCAAAGAACAGCAGCAGTAGCAGCGAAGGGATATGTCGAGCTGCTGCGATTGGCAGCGGTCATCCTCACGCCTGTCGCGCGAGCAGGAGACCTCCATCATCGTCTCCGCGCTCGCTCACGTCTACTCCGGCTACGCCACTGCCCCCACCGAGCTCCCGCTGGCTGACACCTGCCGTACGTGCGGCATCGAAGGGTGCCTCGGTTGCGAGCTCTTCTCCTTCGCGGACGACGAGGTAACCGTCGTGCCGTCCGACAGCAGCGGCTCCGGGGGATCGAGGAGGAAGGGGAAGAAGGGCAGCAGGTACCGGGGCGTGCGGCAGCGGCCGTGGAAGAAGTGGGCGGCGGAGATACGCGACCCGAAGCGGGCGGCGCGCAAGTGGTTGGGCACGTTCGACACTGCGGAGGACGCCGCGCGGGCGTACGACCGCGCCGCCGTCGAGTTCCGAGGGGCGCGCGCCAAGCTCAATTTCCCGCCCCCGGACAACACGCCCTCCTAAAATCCTCATCGCTAGAATAATAAAGGAATACTTTTACAGTGTCACCGAGATCCATCCTCTTCAACATCGTTAATCTTTCAAGAAACACACCTAAATTATGCAAGAATAGGGTCTCTGTAAAGAGAAAGGAAATGTTCGAGTGTACAAATATGAATGTTGCATCCGACGGGCAAGAGCTACCACTCATTCTGATCGACTAGCTTAAGCCCCCAACTCATGTCTTCGCAATGCCTGACATAAGGGACCAGAGCCCCTGTGTCAGCACCTGTCTTGGCCTTGCAGTCATAGAAGGGAGGGGCATGAAAACAAGGTTCAATTGACATGGCTCGACGGCAAGGAGGGTCAGGAGCTGTATGGTTTTCGGGCTTGAGGAGGATCCATGGTCGTAAACCACCAAGACCTTGAGCCACATACCCGAATGTAGACCATGCGCTTGTCACCAACACATCTGTCAAGCTCAAGAGATAGATCTCTGCTAATGCTTTCATGTCGTGCATTTGCATCTCTGTCTGCTGGTATTCTTCATGGCTCGGTTGATAGACACTAATGATTTCACCAGTGGCTGTAGGGTGCTCCCAGTACATGTTCCTGATGTTTTCAGAGTATCCAGAGTTCAAAGAAGTCATAAGCACAGCTTTTGATTTCGTTTTTGGAGTCGAAACCACAGTGTCTTGGCCACTGGCGTCGGGAAGAAGCTTTGCCTTCTGAGTGCATGCAAGAATTTGGTCTAACACATACTGAAATGGACCAGCATCGGTTTCAAAGATTCTCACCTGTATGCCCACTCTTTCATCTGCCTTGGCAAGATAAGATTGATAATATCTGGTGATCAAACCCCACACTGAATTGGTAGGGTGGAAAAGATAACGTCCCAAATGATGGAAGACTGTGTCTTTCTCTGGGAAGAGATGTTTTAGTTCTTCTTCATATGTTGGGATCATGAAGAGGGATGGCACAAAGTAGTTGTTCGATCTCAACAACAGCCAAGGGACAAATCTAAGAAACCTCTGATCATCTTCGCAGAAGAAGAGCTTATCATAATCACCATAATCATGAGATAAATGGAGATAAATGTAATCAGGCAGGGAGTGTGTTGAAGTACCATCATCACCGTTACCGATAACCTTGTCTTTTAACATGTTCCCATAACTCTTGGGTGTCTTCATGTCAAAGGTATCGAACTCATTGATGGGGAAATCCAGAGGTAGAAGCCATGAGCTTTCAGGAAATGGCTCACAAAAGAGATCAGCCATGTCGAAACTTCGGTCGATAAACAAGACCCTGTTTGTTAGGAGAGCATATAGAAATGCTGAAGCAATAGACAGCATCTTGTTGCCTAAGCCACTGTTTGATATCCATATCACATAGTTGCACTCTGTTGATTGGGTGCCATGATCAGATTTCAACTGCTCAACTGCTTTCTTGTACAATTCAGTGTTCGGACCACATTTCTTGTGGAGAGCTTCATAGTTTCTCAGTTTCTCCACCAAGTAAGAAGATGGTACATGAGGTGATTCTTTCCGGTATAACACAGACTGGTGCCTGCTTAGGCAGGATTGCTCATCAAACCCAGCAGCAAGCAAGCCATGAAGAAATCTATCCTTTGGACCACCAAGGGATGGAAATGTACCATTCTCTAAACCTAGAAAAACATGTTAAGTCCTATGAACTTTGCAACAAGAAAATTACAAATGAACAGTAACCCGAGAAAGCAAATATCATGTTGTGGGTAACATTGTACGATGTCAATCTATGGTAGAATAGACATATGACTTTATTGCTAAACAGAGGACCCAATATGCTTTTATAAAGATTCGCAAACAAGTATATATGCACTCTGGAAAACTCTCATATATGCATCAAAGAATGTCCATCTATCCATGAAAGATGAAAGAGCCAAGTTTCAGAGTTGTGTACCCCTGGTAGATAAATTACTTGAAAAAAAAGAATATTAAAAGCTGTGTGTCGGAAATTCGACTGCAAAGAAAAGATCAACTAAATTTATAAGGTGACTTTATAGGATAAAAATAGCATAATTGAAACCCTTATTTACGTCAAATTTGGTGGCTTAAATTTGTAAAACATAAAGCAGTTTGGCATCATCATATCAAAGTGCACACAAGTCAAGTCATGACAAACTGAACTGACAAAGACTCGGAGCTAATATGTGGTATATTGCCAACAAATGACAGCCTAATCTGCAAGTCACAACATCAACATGGCCAATGTGCTATCAACAAATCATTAGCAAGCTTAGCAGATAAAACCTTGTGGAATAGGATTGAAAGATACTGCATTGAGATATATCGCACCATACTACACTGAAACATATATATGCAAGATGAATCCTTGCGTCTCCTTGGTTTTACTTATGGTCGAATGTGATACCGGTCGATGCAACAACAACCTAATCTGATTCTTGTATAAGTTCATGAATTATAACTACGAATTCAGCCACCTTAAATATTACCTAATTCAACTTTGCGAGAAATTAACCCTAAGAAGGTGTCAAATTGGATACCAACAAGATCCGAAGCATCGCAAGAACCTACGAGATCAAGCGATCGTGATACAAGTGGAGAAGGGCGGGGAGGTTAGTCGTACCTCCTTTTGCGCGAAGGCGATCAAGCGGAAAGCTGCGGTGGGCTCCGGACAGGGCAATGCAGATGAGCAAAAGGAAGGCGAGCAGGAGGAGCGCGGTCGAGGGGTGCAGGTGCATGAAGCGCGGCGGCTTCCTCCCCGCCGCCGCGGAGGCGGCCCAGAAAGGCCCCTCTCTCTCCGAATCGGGGGCGGGCGCCGGTTGCTGCGGCCTCCTCATGCGCTTCGTCTCCATCACCACCGCAGCGTCCTAGAATTCTTCCCTTCTATATATAGAGTACGCGGAATAAGTGATCGTCGCAATGACTTGGATGGTTTCTCCAAGGTTGAGAGCAGGCGCATCAAAAGGACACGGTAAAAACCCATGGTCCGATTTTGACCCATTTAGTCGAACCGGGCCGGGTCATCGGATCGAACGTACATCCAGCTTTTGATCCAACGATCGGTACACGATCTTATTGGACCGGAAATTTTGATCCGATGACCCGAGTGGGATCCTCAATCCGTTTACTGCCCTACAGTCGAAATCAGGTGACATATGTGTCAACCCTAATATTAATGTGAGGAGTCGAGACTCTGACATGGCTGGGAAAATTCTTCCAATGACTTGTATCCCACTCCTCCACCATCGTCATTGTTCATGGGCAACCACTCACAAAGGTCGCACAGAGATCATCTCTTCTGCAAGATACATAACCATTTAAGAAAACTAAGTTATCTTGTTACACAAAAGAATGCTGATAAGATCATTGCAACATGGTGGTACATTTTAGGGAGTCGGGTCAAATAAATTAAGGCCTCGGTCAACGCCCAACGAAGTTATCTTCTTACACTACGTCCACCGAGGCCTTGGGCCACGCTTTTTTTGGTGGGATTCGTGCTTCCGTGATAGGGCGCTGCCTTACGGTATAGTGCAGCCTGGTAGCGGCTCGAGCAGAAGCCAACAGGCCGCCAAGGAGTTAATCCTTGGGTGGCTCGACGGAGGAGGAACTATAGTGTGAATTCTTGTATCTGAGATGTCAAACAAGTGCAACTGAGCTGACGAAACAAACAAAACTCAAAGATGGCATCATGGATTTACCTGTTCCGCCTACTGCAGCTTCCTGGATCCATTTCGACGATGGCCTCCTGAATGATCCAGCAAGGAGCACCAGAAGAGGCACACGGAGCAAGCAGGCGACTGGGATCGCCCATGCCCGGATCAACGTCATGGAACCGTTCCTCTCGAGCTTGGCTTCCGAATCCCCAGCCATCTCCAAAATCCGGCAGCTTCTGTTGCACTTCACCCTCGTTCTATTAAGCGCTGAAGAAAGAAGCCGGATGCCAGTGTGGTTTTGCTGGCCAAGCGATGATGCCAGTGTGGTTTCTCCATACTTTTTCTTTTGAAGTGCATCGAGACTAAATGGAAGGTGCAAACATGCATGTTACTCGATTATTTTGCTGACATCAAGGTTTCTATATAATCTAGCTGGTCAAAATCTGAGGTTGGTGCGTTCAGTCCCATGGCTAAGATGCACTTTGTCTTGTGCTGCAACGAATGATACTGATCTCCTTCAAGTCATAACCCATTCCGGCTAACATAGACGACTGATAAAACCAGGAGGGGGTGTTGAAGAAGTCGACTTAAGCAATCTGAGTTGACTAGGAGGAGGAGTTTATAGCATCTTACTAGTTTGGACACCACTTCAGAATACTCCAGCGAGATGATGCATAAGCGGCATGTTGAATCATAAAAGAACAGCTAATTGCCTTGTATAGATTCATTGCTTGGTCTCTTCTAGTCTTGGATTGGAAATAATTAATCACTTGTGGAATCAAGAACAGCAAGTTGGCCGCTTTTGCACGTCAGAAACCGTGGGTTGACTCTGAATAGCCTTCAGTCGACTAGGACTAGAAGAGCACTGTTTTGGACTATCATCTTGGCTGTTTTTATCAGCACAGTCTGCAAGTTGGCTTCCAATTTAAGAATTCAATTTCAATTAATCTTTTCATGTAGGATGAGTAGCAGAAAATTTATAATATATGTTTTTTTAAAGAAGATAACATTTCCTAATTGATTTAAAAAATAATATTAATCTAATATTTTTGTTCGATAAGCTTTTATCTTTATACAGATGATACCTTAAGATATTTCATGACTAATTTGATTTGTTTGTATTTATTTCGTATTTTTTATTCAGTAAGATTCAAACATATTACAACTTACTTAAGCAAATCAAATTTATTTTATTAATAAATTAATTATATTACTATGGCATCATCTTGATATTTAAATTTGATTAGACTATATTTTCTTTGGCAATAATAATATGAAATGATGCCATTCATGGTTATCGTATTACATCGATGAGATTGAAAGAGTATGGTTTCTTTATGACAGTCTAATCAAAAAGCTTAACGCCTCCGTTCTCATCTTCGCACTGCCTCACATGCTGAGCCATCTTCTTGTTGATTCCGCCATGGTCTTTGCACATGTCCGAGCGAGGAGGTATCAGGAAGCATGGCTCCGGCGACTTGGCCCAGCGGCAAGGCAGTTTGGATTTCCAGGGCTTCGTCAGTATCAGCGGCTCCAGCCCACCGAGCCCCTGAGCCACGTACCCGAACGTGGAGCAGGCGGTGGTGATGAGAACGTCGCTGAAGCTGAGCAGAGTGATCTCCGCCAGTGCCTTGATGTTGTGGTTCTGATGCTCCGTCTGCTGCTCCATCTCGTGGCTGGCTTGGTACACCCCGACAATCTCGCCGGTGGTGGTCGCGTGCTCGTAGTACATGTCCCTGATCCTGTCGGAGTACCCGGAGTCCAAACTGGTCGTGAAGACGGCCTTCACCTTAGCGTCGTCCTCAGCCGGCCTCGCCGGATGCCTAAGGTCGATGCTCGGCAGTATTCCTTCTTTCGAGGAACAGGTCACGATCTGACCCAACAAAGTCTCGAAGGGAACGGGCTCGTTTTTGAGGTTCCTGATCTGGATGCCCACCCTTTTGTCGGCCTTGGCCAGATAAGCGTGGTAGTACCTCGTGACGTACCCCCACACGGTGTTAGTCGGGTGGAGAAGATACCGCACCAGGTGGTGGAACACGGTCGTCCTCTCCGGGAACAGCCGTCGGAGCTCGTCGTCGTACTCCTCGACGAGAAACAGCGACGGCACGAAGTAGTGGTCCGACTTGAGCAGCAGCCAGGGGACCTTCCGAAGCATCTGCTGCGCGTCTTGGCAGAAGAACAGCTTGTCCCACTCGTTGTAGTACCATGGCAGGTGGAGGTAGGCGTAGGCCGGGAACGTAGCGTTGGCGGAGAAGCGCATGTCGTTGCTGATGACCTTGTCCCGGAGCATGTTGCCGTAGCTCTGCGGGGTGCCCTTGTCGAAGTTTTGGAAGTTGCGGACGGGGAAATCCGAAGGCAGCACCCAGGAAGTCCCAGGAAATGGCTCGCAGAAGAGGTCGGTGAGTTCGTGTGGAACGTGGACGAGGAGGACTCTGTCGTTGAGGAGAGCGTACAGAAACGAGGAGACGAGACTGACGACTCTGTTTCCCAGGCCGTAGTGCGGGATCCAAACTATGTAATTGCACTCCATGGCCGCGCTGCTCTGCTTCGACTTCAATCGCTCGATCGACTTCTTGTAGAGCTCGGTGTTTGGGCCACATTTCTTGTGGAGAACTTCGTACCTGCGCAGCCTCTCGACGAGATATGAAGAAGGAAGGTGAGGCGACGCCTTACGATACGCTGCAGACCTGTATCGACTGAAGCAGGAACATTCCTCGAAGTCAGCAGACAACAGACCGCCAAGAAGCTTGTCCTTCGATGCTTCGCCGACGACCGAGGAAGAAACACTCGTTGAGCCTACAAGGAATATAAGAAGATGCAGCGGAGGTTCGGTGAAGTCACAACAGAGGAATCACCTCCTCATCCCTCTAAAAACTTGTTTATGGGCATCTGCTTTCGATCACTCTGTCGAAGAACTGATGCCGTAGATAACACGAAGGGCACGGGGATTACCTTTCGGGTGCGTTGCACCCTGAAACCAATCGAAAGACGGCTTCCGATGATATCCGACGAGGAGGAGCAGAAGAGGCACACACAGCACGCAGGCAGCTGGAGCTGCCCGTCTCATCCAGGCTCTTCTGCCGCCCTTGGTCTCCGCGTCCCCGGCAATCTCCAGGCTGTGGTACCCCCTGCTGCGTCCCGTCCCGGTGATCGCCTCCATGTCCGACGTGCTACGAGAAACACTGGGTCGGTCAACCCATAGAGTTAGAAGCATTCGGGTGGATATGATTCAGATTAATGCACAGAATAGTGGTGTGTGGGCCATACTATTGGAATAATTGGGTGGGAAACAGTAGCTCTCTGACTCTATGGACATTTTTGGGAGAAAATTGACTCGGATTTATAGGTCTTAGAAGCCACATTCGTCCAAGTCCACAAGTTGCGATGATAAACAAGTGAGAGAAACCAATTCAATCGCCACCTCCTGAGAAGAAAATTTTGGTATCATGAATATGCTGAAAACTATGTTAGGGTTATAAGTTCAATGATAAGATAGGAATTTTTTTTCTTCCTACAAAAAGATCAACGATGAAGATGAGTTTGGATTAACATGCAAGAATTTTAAAAGCTAAGTTAGTCGTCATATTTTATTTTTATTTTTAAATAATTGATTAAACACATGCTAATTGGCACATAAATGATATATGAATCAAGGCAATATTATTGGGGTTGATGGGATTGACCAGTCGTTAGAATTCAAATTTGAACAAGTCCACAAGTTGTCCCAATAGACAAATCAAATGGGTAGCATTATTGGGGTTGATGGGATTGGCCACAAGTTAAAGGCCGAATTTAGAGAAGTCTGCAAGTTGTATTAATGGACAAATGAGATAAGCCAATTCAATCGCAATCTCCGGAGAAAAATAACAAATGAGAGAAGTCAATTGAATCAAATACAACGATATCGATAAAGATATTATTCATATAATAGAAACAAGATGGTTAAAGTGACAATAGATATTAGAAGAAAAAAATTTATAAAATAATTATAAGATCAATAATATTTTATAGATCTAAATAGTTAAGAGATAATATATATATATATATATATAATTTATGTTGTCGATGTAAGGAAAAGATAAAAAATATTTTTATTCATAAATAATTAGATATTACTTAGATAAAAAGATAGGAGCATGTGTTTAAGAGACCCATAGTCGAATGGATTTTTTCTTGGGACAAAAGATCAATGATAAAATGAGATTCGATCAACATGTAATGATTTTAAGAACTAATTTTAGCTATCTTCAATTGTTTACGGGAACAATCGGTACACCACAACAGGCTAATCGGCACATAAATGATGGCACATGTTGGGACGTAACATATGTCAGGCTTGTCTACGTGATTCCCACGGCATCATGTGGATGACACGTCACGTGAGTCAACGTTGGGAAGTCTAGGTCATAAGCGGATGATATATGACTAAATATTGGGATCGTTGCTTACTAAGAAAACTATCTATCCATCAACGATACTATTATGCAAGTATTATTTAGATTAAAAGACAGAAGATGAGTCTCGTTGTGTTTCTATCCGAACCAGAGGAGGATGACTCCTTGACGACGATTCTAAATGGAATTCTCATTCTACCTCATCATTAATTTGAAGTAATATGGCTTCAATCCATCATTAGTTTGATCCATCTAGTCATGAATAACTCACTCAATTCTCCTTCCTCTTTCAATCAAAACTGGGGTGGCAAACTACATCTAAAGCACAGCCCTAAGAACAAAAGGCGATTCCTGCTATCCGATGGAGTCCTGCGAGATCACATCTCGGTCTTTAGGCATAAAAAGACTTGTGAACAAGACGAGTCACTTAGTGAACAGTGTGTGTGCACAGAATGAAAAATAAAAATGCAGGAATAAATTTAAAAACGTAAACAAAAATATAATTTGAAAGAAAGAGGATAAAATTTTGAACTGCAATTCCAGAATCTAATTTCTTTTACTTACTGTTTATCTACTTCCACAACTGCTACACCCACAAGAATTGAACACGTAGGAGGGAATTTGAAGCAGAAGTTCTGAATGGCCATTCATTCCGGTGCTTAAAGATCAAACAGAGAACATAATGTGTAGCCTGCTTCCACACAGCAATTTCTCAAAATGTGTCATGCAGATATCTAAAGAGAAATCTTATGAGAGACTCAGGTACAACAAGTAGTTCTTCTTCAAGTATATGGACACTGTGGAACCACAATCTCAAATCAACAAGTCTAATTATATGTTTGTGTTAATCTCTAGCATGAAAATCTTAAATTTTGCACCTGGCAATAACAAGCAAAATAAACAAATTATATTATCGACCAGCAAAAAAAAAAAAAAAACACCCAAATACATAAGAAGAGAACTTTTTGGAGATCAGGAAACTAAGCCGAGCATAATGACATTGAAAGAGCCTTAAAGTGTGATCGAAATGATGATTGCCGGGGACATACACAATTACTGCTCGTGCATGCAGAAAAAGAAGCCACCGTAAAATAAAAAGGAAAAAGACTAAGAAGATGATGTGCTAAGATATCTTTCATTGGCAACCAACTAATTTATTGAGTTGTTATATGTGTTAGGATCAAGAGTTCGAGATGAAAATCTTAAATTTTGCACCTGGCAATAACAAGCAAAATAAACAAATTATATTATCGACCAGAAAAAAAAAAAAAAAACACCCAAATACATAAGAAGAGAACTTTTTGGAGATCAGGAAACTAAGCCGAGCATAATGACATTGAAAGAGCCTTAAAGTGTGATCGAAATGATGATTGCCGGGGACATACACAATTACTGCTCGTGCATGCAGAAAAAGAAGCCACCGTAAAATAAAAAGGAAAAAGACTAAGAAGATGATGTGCTAAGATATCTTTCATTGGCAACCAACTAATTTATTGAGATGTTATATGTGTTAGGATCAAGATTCCGAGGTCGACAGTAAGAGGAGGGGGTGAATTAGTGTAACGGTAAAATCACGTCTTCAAAAACTTTCTTTCGATTAAAACCGTTTCCGATGTAAAACCGTTTCGTAAAGGTAATACTTTGAAAGTGTACGTAAGAGAGTAGTGGATGTAAAGAGCAAGTAAGGAGGTTTGCAGTATATAAATTGCAACAATAGAAATGCAAACCAGATTTTTAGAGTGGTTCGGTCAATGTGATCTACATCCACTTTCGGCTTCCTCCTCCGATGAGGTCACCGGCGTCCACTAGAGACCTTCCTTAAATAAGCGAAGGCCAATTACCTTTTACACCCCTTTTTCCTTTTCATGGGTTTAGGAGATAACTCTTACAAGCACTCACACTCCTCTTTTACATAATTCTAAACTTAGAATGGAGGAGAAAATTTCTAAAGAGATTACAGCAGCATTTTCTCACTTTTGTATTCTCTATGCTTGTGTGTTTTAAATAGGGATGAGAGGGGTATTTATAGGCTTCAAGTTGATTCAAACTGGGAGTCTAAAACTTTCCTATCCCGGGTTCCCCGAGCACGAGCGGTACCACCGCCCAGTGTTACTCTGACATTGACACTGCCCTGGGTGGTACCATCGCCTAGTCTGGCGGTACCACCGCCTGGGGGGCAGTGCTGGGCGGTATCACCACCTGATACAGTCTCGAAGACTATGCTACGAAGGTGAGACTTCTTGGGGCACTGTTTGGGCCTCTTATTGGGCCCAACACAGTCCTTACATGGGCCTAGCTGGCTCCTAATTTGGTTAGCCCAAATTTAGAAGAATCATAATAAACAATCTTGATTTATAAAAAGAATTTCCAAGTTATAATTCCAAGAAATCAAGAAAGACTATGATTCATTTTAACAAATATCCTTTTAAATAAAATGCCAAGTTAAATCATAGGAGGACAATTTATGAATACTGAAGAAACATCTCTGGATTTCACGACGATCTTCTTGGCGAGTTCCGACTAGCTTCTCTAGCAAGCTCCGAGACTTCTCGGCTGGTTCCGACAGAACTTCCAACGAACGTTTGGACTTCCGACGTTTAAGATAGTATTTCTTTATAATGTTCAAGATAGCAAGTTCTACATCATGCTAGCTAGCAAATTAGATATGTTCAAGAAAGCAACGCTTACTTCTTGAAATATGCAAGTTGCAAGCTAGCAAATTTTTGCTTCCCTTGCAATGTTTGAGCTAGCAGTTTTACTTCTATTGCAAAGTGCAAGTTAGCATGTTTTGCATCTTGAGATAGGCAAGATAACACTTTCGGAATGCAAATTTATAGTATACAAACTATCAAATTTTACACATAAAAAAGTTAGCAAAATTTTACATCTTTTGAGATGTGCAAGATGGACTATTTTGCCTCTTTTTGAAATGTGTAACTTGGCAAACATTGCTTCTCTTCAGATTTGCAAGATAGCACTTCTTGCTTCCTTTTTGAAATTAGCAAGCTAGCAAGTTTGCCTCTTTTCGAATTGTGCAAGCTAGCAAATTTGCTTTTTAGCAAGTTTTACTCCCCCTTTGTCATTGTCAAAAAGAAGGGAAGGCCATTTATATCAATTTTTAAATTATGACAAAGGTAATGTAACAAAGATAAAAAATCATGTCATGAATATCAAAACAATTTTTCATCATGAATATTTCATCATTGTATGCATCAAAATAATATCATGAGTGTTTCATGCATTCATATCAGCACATAAAGAATATCAAAAAGAATTAATTGGGTGATGAGATAAATATTTCATGAATACAAAGAATTGTACATAAAAATCATATTATGAGAGATAAAATATCAAAAGATCATAGAGACAAATTATGAAAATCAAGAGACATATTATGATTCTTTTTAAATAACTCAAATAACAAAAAAAAAGAATCATAATAAACAATCTTGATTTATAAAAATAATTTCCAAGTTATAATTCCGAGAAATCAAGAAAGACTATGATTCATTTTAACAAATATCCTTTTAAACAAAATGCCAAGTAAAATCATAGGAGGACAATTTATGAATACTGAAGAAACATCTATGATTCATTTGGATTAAGGGTCATTCAAATTTAACTCATAAAAATCATTTTCATGGTCCAAGAGATTCATAAAGGTGATATAAATAGATTCATTAATCTAATTTTTGAAAAAATTGATAAAGTAGGAAAAATAAATTTTTCAAGGAGAAACCTTTTCTCTTTTTAGTTGTTTCAATTCATGTGATTTATTTCATTTAT
>LVTN01000535.1:121390-135103 GCA_001649415.1 Musa itinerans | reverse complement strand
TCCTTACATGGGCCTAGTTGGCCCCTAATTGGGTTGGCCCAAATCCAAACCCAATTACGTGCTAACTACGAAATTTAAGACATAATCTAAGCTAAACAAGTCCGGCGAGCTTCCAGCGAACTTCCGATGATCTTTCGACAATGTTCCGGCGGACTCCCGGCAAGCTCCTGGACTTCACGACGATCTTCTTGGAGAGTTCCGACGAGCTTCTCTGGTAAGCTCCGAGACTTCTCGGCTGGTTCCGACAGAACTTTTGACGAACGTTCGGACTTTTGACGAACTCTCGAACTCCCAACGAAATCGCGTCTTTGACTCCGGGACTTCATTTTGCTTCATGCCTTGCTATCGTAGTTAATCCTGCACATGTAACACACACTTCGATCTAGACAATTAATACTAAACATTAATCATATTGTCCGGCATGTCATTGGTCCCTCGACGCTTCGTCCGATTCTTCGACGCATCGTCTTCTCTTGCGGCCTATTGCCCAATCAGCTAGTTGACTTTACAACTCCGATATCCTTGGCGCAATATCTGCTCTTCTTGGCCCGAAACCTGAATCTATGGCCCGAAGCCTTTTGTCAATACGTCGATCGATCGTCCGGCCCGACGTCTAATCTTCTAACATGTTTTCCCCCGCACAACATGATTCTTCTTGCTTTAATTGTCTAATCCTGATTGAAGCATCATGCGTCACTCAAAATGCAGATTAAAATATAGACATTTATCAATTGGTTTCATTATCAAAATCCGAGATTCAATAATATGCGAGGGTAGTCTTACTAATCCGACTTGATATGCTAACTGATCGATGACACAATACGTATCGATCTGTATCAAGATTCGTCGTACCTCAACGTATCGCTTGGTACATGCAATATTAACCAATTCAATAGAGAACCGACATGAATGGTACATTAATACGCTCCCATGTATTATGTGTCGATACATTTAACACAACTCGACATAGCAATTGATTAATATATTCGTACAGACTAGTAAGATGAACCATGAGTCTTATCAATCCATATTGATATAGCGATTAGCTGTCGATATAATAGGGGATAATAATACTCTGAAATCAGAAGTCATTCCTTAGTGACTTATCAATTGGTTTCATAATCAAAATCCGAAATTCAACAATATGCGATGGTAGTCTTACTGATCCAACTTGATATGCTAACTGATCAACGACACAACACATATCGATCTGTATCAAGATTCGTCGTACCTCAACGTATCGCTTGGTACATGCAATATTAACCAATTCAATAGAGAACCGACATGAATGGTACATTAATACGCTCCCATGTATTATGTGTCGATACATTTAACACAACTCGACATAGCAATTGATTAATATATTCGTACAGACTAGTAAGATGAACCATGAGTCTTATCAATCCATATTGATATAGCGATTAGCTGTCGATATAATAGGGGATAATAATACTCTGAAATCAGAAGTCATTCCTTAGTGCATGGTTGACAATTTTTGATGGTGACTACACAACTAATTGTAGTTCAAGAAGCTAAGTGTTTGATATTGTGTGTAGATATTTTTTAGATAATTAAAAATAGTGCCAAGTGTTAGATGCAACTACTCAAACTATGTATTTTATAAAGGATCTCCTGTAACTACATGAGATAATTAGAAAATATTCTTCAAGCAAGCTGGTACCTAACAATGGCTATTCAAGAAGGCTTATTATTAGTTAAATGCATGCTTTGGTCCTGAAAAGAAAATGGTATCATCATTCCTTTTTCTACACACTAAAACTTTCTGAGAACATCTTTACGTTCGTTCTGAACCTTTCTTGAGTGGTTTCATAAACAACTGTGAATTACTAGAATTCACTTGTTTAGCAATCATCATTATACATATTATCTATATGTTCTTAGGTTACAATCTAAGGCAATTGGTATCCCACCTTCCATGTTTTGTTTTCATGGTGGAAACCGGTAGAACTCCACCAGATGAGGAGGAGGAGGACATTCCACCCAGAGAAGGTTGACTGGTTACTTGAATTCTGCCCTTAGGTGGTGGCTGGTGGAGCACAACCTGCTGTTATAGTATGTATGGCTCATAGAAGCGAGAACAAGCAGGAATCGTAGATGATATAAAGAAAACAGTCATGGATGGATCCCCACCAAACCCTGTTTTTGATCCGACTTTTAACAGGCTTGTAGGCAACTCTGCATTATCTCTTCCCTCACTAAGTCAAACAACCTTTGACCTCTGGACATGTTCACGGCCAATATATATATATCCCTTGCTGTTTCAGCTTCAGCCGTGAATACGTACCGTGGCATATGGTTTTCTTATGCCAGAAGCTACAAAGCTCTACCTCAACCAACACAGAGAGAGAGAGGATCAGAGTAGGTGGCGCACCAGCTACCGCCGCGGCTGGAGAGGGTGTTGAGAGCAAGAAGAAGACACCGCCCGTATACCGATGATCCTTTTCATCGAGGACGAAGCATGAAGAAGAACACAGAGAAGCTGTTCTTCAAGTGCACCAGATGGCAGGTGGAAGAAACTACCGATCTGGTCAACTGCCCCTACCATTACTTCTGCGACAGCGCCTACGAAGGAGACTACCCGCCCGCCGTCGACCTGTCGGTGCTGCTCTTCGCCGTTTCGTGCTTCCTCTCAGCCACCGTCTTCACCCTCGTTGAACTCAGATGCAGGCGGAGCTCCATGGATGTCAGCAACGGAAGAAGGTGGAAGAGAAGATACCTGTTGCCTTCGGGTCCGATTGCGCTTCCTTTGCTTGTCCTAATCTTCGCAAACGGGCGCAGGATCGACACCATATTCCCTCTGACACACATCGGTCCCGCCCTCCTCCAGCTCGCCTATGTCTCAGCCCTGGCTTTCAGAAATCGCGCTGCCACCGACATCAAGTACGCGGTGCTCGAAGCTTCGACTGTTTCAGGAATTCTGCATGCCAGCCTGCACCTGGATTCCGTCCTCTTGCCTTACTACACAGGGTTGGCAGCTCTGAGAGAGTCTACGTTGTCCGGCCTGTGTGCATCATGTGTGTGCCGTAGGGAGGCATTGGTACTCGGAGGAAGCCTGATTGGCAACAGAGGATGGTCCAAGACTACAGTGTCGACAGCCACTGCTCTGTGTTCCAGGATGGCGTGCAGGATTTACGGAGAAGAAAAGCTGAGCTTGGTGATTAGGATGACACTGGAAGCAATAAGCTGGCTTCTGGTTGCAGCGGACTCCTTCGATCTGATGGCGGTAGCTGTTGCACAAGGGAGCCGGTTTCGTATGATGGTTAATGGAGGGCTTTGTGCTCTGATCTTGCTCAGTTTCCTCAGGTTGGTGGTTCATCTCTCGGCTCGGGCAGCAGCAAAAATGCATCACACTGAGAAGAAGATAGAATTTTTGTTATGATGATGTTCGAATGGCACAGTGAGGAGAAAAATTATACAGAATACTTCAAGCATATTGCTACAAATTTGTGCAAACTTGTACATTGACAAAAGAAAAAGCTCTTTTGATATAGTTATTAGCTATCCGTGGCAGAGCAGATCAACGGTACATATATCGAATCACAGCTGCTTTTAAATCCAATTAAACCTTTGAAAGTCAATGAATCATATAAATTTAGGTGTTACAACCAATAACAAGGAGCTCTTGATTCTGTGCCCGGTGCTTAAATAAGTTTAGAGCATCATCTACAAGAATAAAGTCATGTCATCAACAAGGTTGACAAAATACACTAGCTGTCAAATCCTAACGGCATGAGCGATACATACTAGTCTAGGTGTGGGCCGATATGCCGATCATCCCTGTCTTGAGCAGTTCAATTAAAATAATAAAAAAGGAGAAAAAATGATGTGGCTCTATCCGACTCAGTATATATATATATATATATCTTGCAAACATAAGCCCTCTTCTCGTGTATGATGTTGCTACCGCAACTTCTACCATTGCTTCTTCTCTTCTTTCTTCTTTCATCATTAGTATGCACCAACATACCATGTGTAGGTACATAAGTACTGGCCGATACATATTAGTCCGATAGATCATCGAGACAGATTTAGAAGATGAAATTGCGAACCTTGGGTTCAGCTATGTTGTTCCATTTCCCAACGATTGGCTCTGTTGATGGAAAAAAACCCATAATTAAACAAAGAGCATCATTTTTAATATTCTTATTAAGTCTTCACTAGTGGATTCACACATCTTTAAACATGTCCAACTAACCTCAGACAATTCTCCCTCCCTTATATTATGCTGAAGTTGAAACTTATCCTAACTAAAAAATTTCTAATCTTTCTTTTTTATTACTCCATGCAGCCATCTCAAATGCAATAATAATTTAAGCCAATTAACGTTCAGCGAAAGAATTTGCACTTTGAATATACTATACCATGAAGTATTTAAGGAATCTTACTAGTTAAACAAAATTCATCAACTCAACAAATAATGAGTAAAAAGACCCTCAACCTTGGAGCACTAAATACCTGCTGAGCAAGCATGTAAAGCATTCTAGTAGAAACTGCAGTTGTATGTGTCCGAAGGAGATTCTTATCAGCTTCTTCCCTTTCCAATCATATCCATATATGTAGATAAAGATGTTATGCAAGGAACTTGACAATATACATCACCAACAGAAGCATAAGAACATACTCTTTGGATCCATATCCACCAGATTTTTCAACATAATCTTCAGGTAAGTATCTCCTAGAAGCAGGAGCTGCTAGAACAAAGCACTAAATGAGCATTTCAGCAAAATCTGAGCAAAAAAGAAAAGGTAAAGGTACAAAAAAATTTAAATTTCATCAATTAAGTCAAGCTACTAAATAGCCAAGTATAGAATATTGAAGAGTTAAATGCATGAATCATGTTCAGGACTAATAGAAAAGTTTGAAATAGAAGTCATTTAGTATACTCAACAGTCAAAATAAGCACTAAGCAATCCATCTAAACTTGAAATAGAAGTCATTTAGGGTAAATAAATTGCTGCATATAGAGAAAAAATCACTCTTTGACAATCTTCAATCTTAAACAAATTTCAGCTCTTAAAGCAAACAATTAAGAAAATAATTTCTCCCAGTATCCAACAGAAGGGGTCAATTCAGTTTATCATTACAAAAGTAAAATGAAGTAACCAATTTCATCGAAATACCAAAGTCGATAATTCATAGTTATGTTTCCATGAAATATGGTAATTATCAGAGAACTTTTCTTAAATGCAGAAATTACCTAATCAAACCATCAAATCTAAGAACAAGGCATATGTTTCCAAACTTTTATCAGATATCAATTTCCAAATTTTCTATATCATATAAAATGTATAAGCATAACCAGAAAAGTTGAATAAAGTCTTCCACCTGCTTTCAACAAAGTTATTTGTCGGCATCTCCTCAAAACTACACAAGAAGCAAATTGGGATCGATAAGTCTTTAGCATTGTTATAACTCATTAGTAATAAAAAAAAAGAGATTTTTACCCCATTTGTAGAAAGATACTTTGAATTTCCTCACGGACCTGAGACAAAGTAATTTGAAGTTTAAGGAAAACCAAAATTGCAAGCCTTTCAATGACATAGCAAGTCCTCTTGCTTGATCAAACAGCAGAAGGGAAGGGAATGTGACATGTCAACATATTATGTTGTTTGTTCTGAACTGATTATAGATATTTAATTGAGTAGAGTGTGAAGCAAAACAGGAATACAAAATGACATGTGGTTGTGACAACACAGTTGCATAGACCACTTCAGATTGCATAGCCTTATGCAAGGTGATTGCATGATTGCATCTGTATATGCATTTCCATATAGAACTGCACAGATCACAAGTTGTGAAACATTGGTACCAACAATGATGCTAAGTATCATGCCAGTATGACAAGACCCATGCCATACTGGCTGAAGTAGGCCATAAAACAGCAAAGCCTTCAATGTCAAGGCCCCCAGGATCAAGCTTATTTATGTTAAAAAGACCTTAATGTTCTTTTTTAGTTGTAAGTATCGATGTAGGCACAAGGACCACTGAATCGAGATAATCATGATGATAAGACCTTATTCTGTTTTCTTCAAAAACAGATTAAATATGCATCTCCAAAAAATAAAAGTTAGCCACTTTTCATTTTGTTTTCTTCTCTTTTTCTATCGAAATTACCAAGTTTGTATATCAACACTCTGTCATCAAAACTTTAATATAACAAAATAACATGGCAAGTTGATATAACACCGACTTTCATGAAAATTGCATCAAAAAGTTAGAACCTTTGTTACAGCAGTACTTAATCCATTACAAGCCATCACAAGAGACAGATGGAAGATGGCACATATGTTGCTTTTAATTATTCTCAAAATGTAACTGCATTATATTGCAAAGTAACTTAATATGCTAAACTGAAACTATTGCCAGTCTTGACAACATAAGTATAATCACAATTCACAAACGTAACCAGGACTTCAACTTTCTTTGAAATTAAATACATAAAGGTATACTCAACAAGTGGAACCAACTATTTGTCTAGCCAATATGTCTACTTCAAGCATACATCATCAGAAGTAACAGAGAATGAAGAGGTGAGTTTAACTATGCCTCTAGCAAAGGTTGCAGATAGCCAATTTGGTTTGGTTGCACCTGAGCATTAAGATTGTACTCTTTGAAATCTAAAGCTTTTCAATCACCCCTTTGTAGAAAGCAAAGATAAAAGTAACAGAATGCAAATATTTATAAGAAATATCTTATTCACAATATAAGCAAAATATGATGCAGAAGAGTGATATCATTACAAAATAGAACATCATCACCTAAAAATGTGTATATACAAATGAGAATTAGATTGTGATAGCTGTGAATACATTTTAGATGCAGAATAATGGGGAAACATACTAGTGTTATGAGAAAATAGGAAAGTAATCAAATAATACCAGGAAATGTAACTATATTATGAGTAAATAAGCCAAAAAGTGGATGAAGACACAGATAACAATAGTAAAATGACAACAGAATATGGCTAGCATAGTGATAATAGTGAGAGATATCAGTGACACTAATGAGCAAAGATGGAAAAATCAACATAAGATGGAGAGTACAACAGAAAATTCAATCAAATTGTAGATACTCAATGTTGCCCAGGCAACTATCACAGGAACAAATTATGATCACCAGTTTTATAGAGAAATGAAAAAAAACACAGAATCTGAAACCTTTCCATCTTCAGTTCTTTCAAGCAAAGCTTTGACTTTATCCTCTACATTTTCGACCTACAAAAGAAAGCAAAACAATCATAACTGAGCATATTTGAGAAGAGCTTAGTAATAATCTAAAGTAACACACATCAGACCAGTGTAGCATACCTAATCCAATTCAATCAGTCATAGAAGATGCAAAATAATGCAAGAAGATATATTGGCCAAGATTTCATTTTTTTTATATGTTTTTGAAAATGCATGATGTGTTTGATTTAAAATTGGTGTTCCAGCTAATTATGTTCAAGCTAATCTTGAAAAAGTTGACTTTTGCCTCACAGGTATTACCTGGTCTTGCCATTAGAATTTAGAACAACAATACTGTTAGCTGACAAACTACAATATGTAGCCGTTCATAACTGCAATTTTCTCCTGACAAGATCACATTCAAGCAAATAGACTTGGCAATTACTCTAAATCTATAGAGGTTGACAAATATCTAAATCGTAGATGATATATAATATACTTTGGTCCATCAATTGACAACTTGCATTGCTTATGATATACTGACCTTCCCAAGTATCACAAAGAAAAGAACAGTTCATTAGCAACATAAAATGAATAATCAATCTCCAGTCTTCAGGCCCGTCTGACAAACTCATAAATAGGCCACTTAAAGATCTGAAGATTACATGTGAAACCTGTTTTAGTGACAAAAAAATTTTAAACTTTGACAATGATAAAAAAGGAACAAAGAAAGGAAAACAAACAATATGCTAGAAATCTCATTTTTCACAAATGCTAAACAAATAAATTATTTCACCTGATATGTTAATAAACCAGTAGAAGCAAAAAGCATTTGTATTCATAATTTTTCTTGGGTTTCAGGATCTAGAGAAACAAAGTATCAATTGTGATGATATCTTAAGACTTAACACATAGCTCAATTGTTCATTCTTATGACAAGTGGATTTCAGTATATGAAGCAACTTTAAAAATTAGAAGATAGTTAAACATGGAAAATGGCAAAGCCAAAAGCACTACGAAATTTATCCAAGGGAAAAAGATAAATGTTATCTAGGACAAAAAAGAAAAACAAGTTACCCATACTTGAGAAGAAACAAAGGTAACTTTTAGAAAACAAATTAAAACACAACTAAGCCTATAACATATTTACTGAACTTGACTTATAAGCATTATCTAGGAGACTAAGAACATTAATCAGCATTAATTAAAGTTACATTTATTAGTGATTTAAAGGAATAATTAGCAGAACATCAGTGAGAGGTTATCCTTTGATTAAAAAAACAAGAGCACTTAATTATCAAGGTTCTACAACAACAAACTACTATCATTTGGAACAACAAACAAATTTAGTTAAGAAGTTCTGGAACAACAAGCTAAGAGTACTTGATACATCAGACACTAAGAATTAATCCACTCCACCTTTATTGTCTCAAAAATATATATATAGATAAGTAAGAATGGATCATTCTCTAAGGAATCTCTTATTCACAAAATCAAATTTCTTTGATCCTACAAAATTATGGTAAATAAAAAAAATAGAATATTCCTATTTGATGCCGTTTTAATACATTTATAACAATGTTATCTGTTAACTGCAACGTTCTGCGGTGGTTTTGGTGGTCATACGAACAGAGGAGGGTGGAGAGCACGTACGCGTAGGGGGTCTTCGACGGCGGCAAGGCTTTCGCTTCTGCCCGTCGAGAGCCCTCATGGCAGACATCGATGCCGAAATTGCCGATTTCGAATACGCCGACGCCATCGCGCCCTCTTCCCCTCCACTTCTCCCACGGCTGAGGAGGAGATAGGCGCACAGGGAAGCGTGCGCGACGACAGAAGCCCAACGCCGCCACGCTCGGCAGCTAACCCGCAGGATGATAGAAGCCCTCCGCAGTGCGCCCTCGCCAAACTAGCTTCCTCGACATATTTTGCTCTCAGCAGTTAACAACAGCAGCAAATTGTTCAGACTAATTAAACCACGTTTAGCATCCCAATTTGTCTCTTTTAAAAAATTATATTAATATCCGTATAGATCTATTTACTCTAATACTATCAGTTTTATTAATAAAAATATTAAAAAATATATTTCGACGACGGACAATAAAATTCATGAAGTCGTTGTGGATGAGAAAAGAATGATGACAAGAGGTAAGGGCTGCTTTACATCTGCGTGATTACCGACATAGTTATTGAATAATTCTTTTGTTACTTTATATTTGTGTTGGCATCGACGTAGTTACCAAGCGACGAATGAATCGTTAATACAAATGTCGAGCGATTTTTTTGTCACTCAATAATTGCTTCAATATTGTCGCGGATATAGGGTAGCCCTATCTCTCGTCACTACTCTCCTCATCCATAATAATTACTCGCGATATTATCGTCTACCACCACTAACGTTATCAGTTATCATTGATCAGAATATTAAAATTATTTTTTTATACTTTATTTTTATATTTTTATTTATAAAATCAATAATATTAGGATAAATAGATTTACATATTTTATTTTTATAACTATAAAGATATTAATATAATTTTTTAAAATATATCGATCAGGATATTAAAGATAACTAAATAGCCCAAATTACACAAGGTATGATCTATGAAATCTTTTAAGGTAAAAAGGTTGTTAGATTATTTTTTAAGGTTAAGAGCATGTTAGATGACGCGATCCAACAAAAATATAATAAAATTTTAATTATATTCTGATTAAAATTATGATCAATAAATAATGAGTTGACGGAGGAACTCTCCCAACTTATATCTACCTTTACGCACACACACTTGAATTAGGTGCAGTGTCTTCGGCTCAACTACAGCTTCAAGTCAAAATCTGAAAACAACCCGTCGCTTGGGCTAATAAAAAACCAGAAAGAGAAATGAACTGCCAAAATTTGTGTTCTGCCACTAACATCTTCCATCAAATCTAAGAGGATAGTGCGTATGTGTTTGGGACATTTTGATTTGATGGCCACCACTCTAGCCGACACTTGTTCTTGTTGAGCATGATAATTTTGACATGCTTAGTTGATCTCCTAAAACCCCCCATGCATTCCTCGACCCGTTTTACATGCTTAGCCTTCACCCCAAAGGATTTCTGCACCCTCCTTGATTCAAGGTTTTAGGTTGCAAGGCCTTTGTCATGCGTGTCCACATCTCCTCACCACCCAACCACATGAGCAAACCATCCTTTAAGACGGAGGCAGATTCTCCACATGCTTTGTTGGTGTTCTTCCCTTCTTTGCTTCATCTTAAGGATGGCTTTCTTTGCTCAGGAAGACAAATCCAAGCTCGCATCGAACGGTTCCAAATCCCTTCCGGAGCTCCTCAGGAAGGCTTGTGCTCAGTGCCATGGCTCCGGCCTCAGAACTCTTTCCAATCTGAGCTCCGTCGATGAGAGCACTCTTGACAGTGATCTCGATCACAAACAGGTTCGATTTCTTCACCATGCACTGTGTCTTTCTCATCTGATCGCGATCTCTCTCTCCTCGTCAGCGGATAATACTGGAGATTCGAAGTCGAGCGATGAAGACGAAGTCGAGGCCTCAGGAGTTGCTATTCTCAGGGAAGCTCGCTCGGGCTGTGTCACCAACGACAGGAAGAGCGGATATAACCGGAGAGGAAGAACACGATGACGATGATGAGAGTGAAGCATTCTTCTCGGTGAAGAGCTGCTTTTCTTGCTGCTCCACCGATGGTTCGACAGAGTTGGAGGAGTTCGGCTCGTTACTGGGAGAGTTCCGACACTGCGAAGGGTGGCCTTTCGGCCTGCGCCGGAGAGCTGTTGCCCTTCCACCGCTGCCGAGCTCTCCTTCGGACTCTTGGATGTGGCACAAGAGAAACCTTGTCACTAGAACTTCGCCAAAAGCTTAGCTTTGAAACCATGACCGACACACACGATATTTTCTGGAATATGAATGAACTAGAAATCTCTGTGCATCTCTCTTTTTATTTCGGCGGATGGGTTTATTAAGTTCTATGATGATTTGACAAAATATTTCCTCTATCTACAAATCTATTTCTTCTTTACTTATGATGTAGGCTTAGCACCATTTTAGTTTTCAGTTCTTTTATGTTTTTATGTGGTTACTCTACATGTGTATTTTGTATTAGAATAGTGACTTGTGATGAGCATAATATCATGGCATTTGGTTCATTGAACTGTCGGTGAATTAATTATATCGGCTTAGTTGGTGGTGAATCTGCTTAATTTTACTTTTGACATTCAAAGAGGGGCCTGCATGCAATTGAAAATCCAAAACTTGGAAAGGATCTTGTTAGAATCTACCTGTGGTATACAAAGAGAAACTACCATCCAACTAGAATATTTTGGGCAGCATTCTGTCAACCTTTCCTAACATATGAAAATTTCATGTCCATTCTACAGGTATGTGCATTCTTACTGGTAATTAACAAGGATATATACTTCAGATAAATCTAAACGTATGTTACAAGCGCTTTGCAGGACACAGAAATGCAGTTGCTTTACCAAGATTTCCGTATTTGATGACAGTTGAAATGGAACACTGATATATGTAGTAATGCACTTCCATCAAAGATCTAACTAATAGCGACATCCTGACCCAAGTTTCTAATTAATTAATTTCCAAATAAATTATGGAATGGTCAATGCATTCTAAGAGAAGAAAGAAAAAAACTAGGAGTCGCCAGTGACAAGTTTTTATGTAATTTTCTTTGTTACCATAGTTGTGCTTCGGATTAATGCTGAGAGTGCAGATCCCCATGTTGATGGATACCCGTGGGCAGTTATTAGATCTTTGTATCCGGAAGAACTCACTGGCATCCAGCTTCTGAAACGGTACTGGTTGCTGAAAATGCCAAAAATTACACTCACAGAACTTTTTTAACTTCGAAAAATCCTGACCGCTCGGTATTTGCCCTAGTTACATCTTCAGGCGATGCAACAGCAACCACAACACCACTGTTCTTCACTGCTTCGATGGCATCTGCAAACTCCTTGACGTCCTTCAGACTGTGGATACATGCGAAGAAAATAGTCAACAAGGAGCATATATAACACAAAATCAGAAACTTAAACATATAAAGGGTATGGGTTTGAATGGTCAAAGATGACACACATTCGATATGCTTGGCAGACCCAAACAAACTTCTTCCAATAAATGAGAAGGAACTTCAAGTTTACCTGGTTGAAAGGATCTCTTCACGCCTTCTTTCGCGTTCCTCCTCCGTGACACCCAATAAGTATCGCATTAGACTGAGGAGTAAAATACCATTAATATCATCTGCTGTACATATAACAGAGAAAATATACTAGGACAGCTCAAAGATACAATAGGCATAAGAACAAACAATCTACTAAGCTTCTGTAATGATTGACTATAAACCAATTCAAGCACAAAAATGCTAGGTGATACCAGTGTCAGGGTTATTAAATGACACAAGATGTGCTTTGACCTATAGCTATTTCTTGAAATAGTTTTTGAGCAAATAACTTCGACAAAGGTTTGTGTACAGCTTTTGACATTCTTGGACAAAGAAGACCCAAATAAAAGTTAAAAACAATAGAGGAGGAATCCACTAGAGGTTCCCAGGGTTCTCAAAGTCATTTGACACGATACAAAAGAGTCTAAATGATCCAGAAGAAAGATGTCCCATACAAGTGAGATCAAACGTGATGCAATAACAGATTTTGGGGGTTCTATTTCAAGGAGTGAACATAACACAAAGCAAGGGAAAAGTTGACAAAATTTTAACTGAAATCACTAGCACAAGTCTCTTCAGAAACTAGAAATGTGTGTTGCGAACAAGACAACTTGAGCTTCAGTAATACTTGGCCTTCAGATTTGATTAATGCAATATTGACTATCAAAATGGAACCAAACCTGAGATATGACTGAAACATATTCAAGCTTGTTCAACACATTAGTGGTGTCCCACGTTTTAGATTAGGTTTGTTAATGATAAATAAGCCTCCTAGTGCACTAGAACTTCGCTTGTCTTGTAAGCAAAATGAGTCTACATTGAGCTTGAGTATCTAAAGAGCTAAATTAGACAATGATCATATTCACTTAAGCTTATCTTGTCTATAGACAAAGAACTGGGTCCAGCAATCATCTAGAAAAGTTCTTAAATAATAGAAAAAACTGTTTTCAAGGCATCAATGATTTTTCAAAAATATAATACAAAAAGAATGAATATGGCTTGCTACTGACCTACATTAGGACAACAGGATGCTTCAAGCATATGAAATAAAAACAACATATATGGCTTGCCGCTTACCTACTCAAGTTCAGGAACTTTCTTTGGAAGATTTTACATAAAATAGAGGAAGAAGGATGCTTTATGAACTATCCTCAAGTTGTTCTGTAATTTCCAACGATGAGATCATTTTAATGTCTTAAAAGATTCCAGTTTTGGAAAGAATAACATAACATATATTTTTTATTATATGTTTACAACCACCAGCAACTAGTGCAAACATCCATGACATCATCACATGACATAATTCTACCTACAGAAAAGGCATATATATATATATATATATA
>LVTN01000535.1:68097-121378 GCA_001649415.1 Musa itinerans | reverse complement strand
AGCTAGGGTCGATTATGAAAACAAAACGAGACCCTCTCTCTCTCTCTCTCTCTCTCTACAAAGATATATATATATATATATAATCCATCAGGAAAAAAGCATCCACAATAACATGAAAACAAATCCCTTTAATCGAGAACAGCTAATAGTTGTTCAAACTTCAAACTTCAAAATAGGAAGTGGCATCTCATACCTGCTATAACCTTTTGCATCTGGAAGCTGATAGGCATCCACATCTCCAATAGTACCAATAATCGCTTTCGTCAGTGTATCGTCATCTAGTTCTAGCTCACGAAGGAAACTGTCTGTCCCATCATAAACGTCTAGGGTTTTCAATAGATTTGGATCTCGATAGGATAAATATGAAAAGACTCCTGTTTTACAACCCAAATTTAAGTGGAAAGAGAACAAAATTATTCTAATATGCATTTTTCAATTCAAACTATTAAAGTCTAAATCCACAAAAAAGCACAAATAAAACAAGGGTTGCACCTGAATGAGTATCAAAATCACAAAAGCCTCCATATGCACCACCACTAACCCGAACACGGTCCCATAACCATGTGTTACTAATGTGCTTGGAAATGACATAGGCACTACCACTGAGCTGATATCCTGTTTCATATATGTTTCCAGCCTTCCCAACATAGTTAACCTGCAAAGGTTGTAAAGAAATTAACAGAGTTAGGGGACATCTATGAGAAAGGAAGAATAAAGGCTGTCAGAAGTATCTTCAAGAATAAGTTACTTCACCTGGGTAGGAATGACAATTGCTTCATTTACAGGAGGAAGTCGAGATTGCCAGGAGCCAACCTCAATGGATGGAGTACTTGGTAATGAATCAAGAAATTTCTCTAGAAATTTCATGGAGTTCATAAGATTTTTTCCATCAGTAGTGACATTAATCAAGCAACCTTTCCTTGAGAGCAGGGATCTGCGTATCTCATCAAGCGAAGAAGCAATTCCTTCCCAATCTTGATCAACTCTCTTTTCAAGATCTTGTAAAAACTCAAAATAGCTGACCAAATTAAGATAAAAGTTTGTTAAGTATTTCTTATGCATGTCAATATTAAAAGCCAATGTGCTAATAGAATATTTGTATAAAGACATTATGAAGATGATAAACAAATCTTTGAGCCAAATGAAGGGCACTGGACTAGCATAACACTGAGAAATTTGGATTTTCTTGCCCCTTTTGTGTCATAAAGTAGTCATTAGATCAATAACAACATTGTTATCTTAATAAATTAGATTGCCTCAAGGAATAATACAACAATAACAATAAGCTCTGCTTATGCTTGGAGGTCAGCAGTATTTTTAAGAAAATATATTCAAGGAGCATGTGCACCAATAACATATTTTTATCATGTTAATCCAAAAACATATAAACCACGCTAAGATAGTGTTTCTTACAGGAAAATGTCACCTCAATTATATCATAAAGTGAAGTTTCCTATAAAAAATCATGTAATGTCATCTAGACCATAATGCTTGAAGAAACTAGATTAAGGTGAACTGACCTGATACCACCCATCTGTTCAGCAATCCATCCTGCAACATTTAGCTTAGCATCCATTCTTGCAGCTGCAATACCATGGCCACTGCCTCTTAATCGGCTCTGCAATCAGTGACAATGTTACAACATTATAGTTTAGTTTACATATATAGAAATTCACAGAGAAGTTTACCTCCATTCTTGCTTTGCTTTGGGAAACAAACTGCCTAAAGCGTTGTTGGTCAGTGAACTGAACATCTTGGAGAATGCAGTTGATCTGCAGACAGATAGAAGCACCAGGATCTCATTTAAATATGCAAAACAAGTACAACTACTAAACCTATTCATGGAAGACGAGTCACTGTCACTGCAGATTATAGTGGAGCTAACAATAACAACAATACCAGGTTAAATAGGTCTTCAACCCTTGCTGCCATGGCTTTTCCTCGAACAATAATACGGGTGCATGGATCTACCTTTCCCCGTACAGATGATGTAAAGGGATAAACTGATATTCCCCCCGTCTTTCTCCCAATTAATTGATTTAGTTGCACAAAGTCCATATCTTTGGTACCCATCTCTAGCAAAGACTGACTGTAAAAGAAAAGGTGTTCAAGTTTTAAAAGAGTGGCAGACTTATGTATAAAAAGTAATGAAATGAATTGGTAGGCAATAACAAGTCAAACAGCTCCACACACCAGAATAATGGTACTAGTTGAAGAAGTTCTTTCTTCAGCAAACTCATATCAAAGACAACTTCTGAATAAACAACATCATTGGTGAAAAGGTCATGCTGCAAAACTTTTACCCCATTGATTTCGCCAATCTACAATGAAGACAACAATGTCATTAATTTTCCACAATATTTATACTGATTCCACATGAAAGCTTTAAACAAGTCCAGAAGTCCATTTTGTATCTACAAATCACATTTGAATAATTTCGGTCATGATGCAAGTTAAACAATCAACAAGTCTGGAGAGGCATATTATAAGTTTGGAATCAGAGGAAGATGGTTACATAAACTTCTGCCACAAGCAGGAACCACAGAGATTAACAAACCTATGTAGTTGTGTACTGCTTACTAGATAAATGCACCCGCATTTCAACGGACAATAGATACTATATGGACATATAAGATGGAAAGAATGCGGCATATGATCTTTAAAAGAATCATGTTAAACACGTATCATAAAAATCCTGATTTTCATTAGAAAAGGATGGATTAAAGACTTACTTCTGTTGGAACATGTATAGGTTTCCTGGGAATATCTTGTAATGACAGACTAGGAACCGATCTTAAAGCTTCCGGTGGATCTGGAGTTTCTTGCTTTAAGCGGAGCTCTTGTGTAGCACGTGCTAGCTCAGCAAGATCTTCTTTCGTCATGCTGGATTTAACTTTATCCAGGATTTCCTTCTCAACAACTTCATCACGAGAAGCTTTATCTGGATCAGGCTGAGAAGAAAAGAAACTAATAAATATTAACAAAACTGAATTGTCATAATAGATAAATTAATCTTAAGAAGATTATTGTGCAAGTACCTGCATCTCAACTGTGACTCGGTGAGGGTTGTTTAAGATGAATTTCTCTAAAAGTGGGCAGAAAACAGCTTTAGATCCTTCTTCTGCTATGCGTGCTTTTAAAGATTGCAATGGCTTTTCATATCTTAAAGGTTCAAAAGGATCCAAATCATATATCCACTTTCCCTACAAGATGTGAATGATCAAAAAGTAAATCCTCATAGGGGACAAAAATAACCATGAAACTTTTATTTTCACAGAAGAGGCACAGTGAGAACTGCATACAATGGAGCGAAGCATCAGAGATAAGCCTCGAGGAAATGAACCCGTGTTATTCTCCCTAAGTGAGAATTCAATTGTGTTCATGGATGCCTCCACAGCTTCAGGTGCAAAACCTTCCTCTGCTAGACTTTTAAGTGTTCCCATAATCAATTCCTCAACCTTATGTATGTCATCCTCAGAGACACCTTTTAGTCCAACACTAAACTGGGGCTGAAGAAGTTCATCTTCAATTCCACCACCAACAATAGCATCTCCCAGGCCACTTTCTAATAGGATCCTTCTTAGTGGAGAAGCTGGTGTTCCCAACAAAAGATGGTCCAGAAAACCAAGAGTAAGCTCTGTCTCCAAGTCCAAGGGGTCTTCAGACAGAAGCCAGTTAAGGCAGACCATGTGTTTCTTTTTGAGATCACCACCATCACCAGCAGGGTATTTCTCTACAATCTTCACTGGCTCCTTGAACAGCTTTTGTGGTAGAACCTTTGATTCGTTAGGGGCAGAACTCGATTCGAATTGTTCAAGGTATTCTGCATTAAAATATATAAATATTGGATAGATGTCAAACTAAATTTAAAGCTGATAATATCCATACTTGTATATTGTTTGATACCAACCTTCTATCAGCAACTTCTTACTACAATTAAGTCTGTAAAATCTGAAAAAAAAGTTCTTTACCTAGAGTTATTACTTCATGAATGTATATTTGGCTATCATCTCTTGTATGAAGGAAAGAAAGTCATAATGACAATTCTAAACAGTGAGATGAATCATTTTAAAACATTCTCAGGCCACATTCTGATAAATTCCCATAATATGAAACATCAAACTACCAAAACAGTATATTACCATAGCCAGAGTAGAGGACAAGTTTTTCTAGGGTATGAACATAAGGATATTGAATAAGCAAATTTGTAAATGCATTACACCAATGAAGAACTATTTTAGTAAACAGGAGGAATAGCAGTTTGGTGACTTTCTTCCATCCAATGATTGTAACATTTCTCTTAATAATGCAACATGCTAAAATTTCTGCAATCTAACATCAACAGCGCATCTACAAGACTCCTTGCTGTAGTAAAAAAGAACAAAATACAAATCAAACATAAATCCAGATAAGACTAGTATTAAACAACCTATGCTCTAATTAGCTAATGCAAATGAACAGATGTTGCACTTAAGTGTCACAAAGCAAATAGTGGTATATGTACTCAATGATTTACCTATCAAACGCATATGATGGCATGCCAAAAGAAGGCCTTACATATTTGATAGGATCATAGGACAATCCAACAGGCCAAAAACTTGTGGCCACCATGCAGATCAAAATGTTTATTTAATCAAAGAGATTTATGCCAATGATAGATCCACACTTGTCTTAACTTAATGATGTGTTTCTAAGTTGAGCTATGCCAATAATCGGTAGGTATGACATGCCAATTGGGTCTCATTCTTGTTATCTAAGCACTTCCTTTTCAGATTATAGGCACTTCTTCTAAGTGAAAAAGAAGAGAGAAAACATAAATCCTGAGGGTGAAGTTCTCCATATGCACACAAGATATGGAGAAGATAATATACCCTCCAATATCAAGTCTGAAAACTGTCAACAAATGCTACAACTTACCATTTAATAAGAATATAAATATCAATCAAAATTGTGTAGATATTTCCTGCTGCTTGTAGTTGCATAAACAGATAAGGAAAATATTAAATTGCTTATATTACATCAACAAAATTTATGAATAATTAGTGGACATTCTTCCAGAAGACAGACGACCTGTCTTTTACTAATTTTTCAACACTTTACTAATTTTTCAACATTCTCATCGATCAGCTTATATAGATTCTCTGTGAAACCCATGTTGCACACAAAATATCATCAGTTTCCTTAGCATTCAGGACATTGAGAGTTGCACAACTAAATGTATGTTGGATGTAAGCGATAATTATTCTTCACATGAATCAACTTTTGTAAATTTAAGACATTTAAAGCCTCTGAACATGTTAGACACAATATTCTACCAAGTACAGGGGAAGACCAAAGTCATTACTGCCACTCATTTGTAACTTAGAAAGGGTTTAAACTCAGAATAGGAAGGCAACATAAGAAATGCATTCACAAGTCAGACACACATGCATAAAAGGCAAGTCATTTGTTTACAAAATGGCTAAAAATGTTCAATCATTAGAATTTTAATATCTTTGATGTTCCATTCTTGACACATTTTCTTAAAATTCAAGAAAGAGGATCTATAGTAGTGAGCAACCCAATTCAGCTCAGAATTGAGAAAATCCAGTAAGTAGGAAAATCCATGAGTGCAAAATAGGTTGCAACATCTTCAAACATTCCTAAAATTTTATTTGAATGGCATAATTAGTTAAAATAAAGCACATCACAAGAATAGCAATAGAAAGTGACATAGCATAGAAGGGCATAATTAATTTGGAAAACAAATCATACCACTTAAAATACGTAGCCGTTCATTTGGATCATCATCTCCATAGAACCATATCCTAGCATTGCTAGGGTGGTAATATTTATTATGGAAATCCTGAAAAAGAAAAAAAGGGAGTGTTTATGCATCAATATTCAGAACAGGTTAAGATAGACATGCATGCCATGACTTGGTAGATAAGATTTTGCACGAGTGAGTATATTCTTTTCAGAAAAAAATGTATCACAAATATTAGTGATATCAAACATTTGATGCATCGTTCAGGCATAAACTACCTTGACCCAACCATACCATTGCTTCTGCTAAGTTCATCTACTTTATTTTTTGTCGATATGCATCTTTACTAAAACACTCAACTCGAGAAAGCATCTTGAATGTTACTTTCGACTCTGTTCCAGATGCATCAGTTTTTTTTAAGTAAATGTTCCATTGAGATTTTGCACTATTACAATTAAATCCATCTAAACAAATTTCTTGAATTTGCTCAATGTCTTTAATCCTCGGGTGCCCTTGTAACCTTCCAAGAGCATGTGATGAATCATTTGACATGCTTTTCAATGCTTTTTGGTATCCATCCAATTAGCTCAAACTAGTTAATTCCCAGATCAACAACATAAAAGACACAAAGGTGCATATTAATAGTATGAGCGCTCCCATGTGCAACCAATTTCTGCCAAAGATTGGCATGTCCCAAGTGGTGCAGATGTCCTTGTAGCCACTTAGATCATGCCTGGCAGCCATTAAGAAAATGAAAGACCATTTCTATAGGTAATCAGCCAACAAAAGTCAGATTTATAAATGTCATAAAAATCCGAGACATGGTTGCAGAAAATATTAACAAACCTCTTGGGCACATCCTAAAATATTTTAAGCTGCATAAGGTACAAACCTTAAATTCTTCAAATGTAAGCTTCGGAATGACTTTTGGATCACCTCCACTATCAACACCATAGGTATTTTCAGGGAAAAGGGCCTGCAATTGTATAATTTCCAAAAGTACATTAGGCATCCTGAACTTACACGTTGAACATTTGCTTATGTGAGAATTCAGAATTTACTTCAGAGCAACTACATTTATATTATCTGACAGAAAATGCAAGCCATAAAAGAAGTAGAAAAGGCTACTTTTTATGAATAAACTTTTATTAAACAGACACTACATATAAATTCAAAAGCAGCTTCTCAAGCTGTCACTCTTTTATCAAGGTGGTAGTGCATCTAGGCACTTTTCAAATTGTAAGGGTTCAATCCCTCATATTAAAGCTTTGTGGCCCCATGTGGGGCCAGGTCGTTCTCAGGTGATACCGGTTAAAAAAAACTTCTTAGCATAAAAATCATCTACTTCCCATGGATGAGTAACACTATAATACTATATAATACAGCTCAACCATACGGGTATGCTATATGCTTCAGAGTGTTTTATATGAACGTAGACCCTACCAAAACACCTATTGCTTAATGACTTCACATACTAAACATTAGTAAGCGTGTGCAAATGAACTGGTCAAACCAATAACTCAAACCAAACTGGTGCATCAGGTTTGATTTGGTTCTGTTCTTCTATATTGATCAGTGCAGTATGGATATAAAAGAATATAAAACTGAACTTTCTTGTCAAGTTCAGTTTGGGATTTAAAGAAAAAACATTCAAGCCAAACTAAACCAAGCATAATATGATCATATACCAAGGGTATTCAAGTACAGATATAATATATCTCATTCTTATAAGTTTAACATCCAAAGTGACATACTTAGAGAATATATTTGCAACAAGGTATGCAATACCGTACCGATGTTTCGAGGTTGGCTCGGTACGGTACGGTACCATGTACTGCTCGGTACACCAAGGCATACCGAGTGATTTTAAATATTTCTTCCTCTTACTGTAATACTGTAGCCATGCTGCAGTATAACACGATAGTACTGTAGCACGTTCCATTCGGTAGCGGGCAGTCCGCGTACCGGTATGCCGTCGGACCGGTACATACCGCCCGTACCGGATGGTACTATTCGAAATTGCATACCATGATTTGCAATAGGTTTTATCATTATGAATGCCATATCTCTATTACATGAAATAAATATTTATTATGAAACCAAACAAAAAGTTGCAACGAATGGAATTGACTTCAGTTCGGTTGGTTTTCCTACAGATCAATTCAGGTTCTCAGGTGATACCGGTTAAAAAAAACTTCTTAGCATAAAAATCATCTAATTCCCATGGATGAGTAACACTATAATACTATATAATACAGCTCAACCATACGGGTATGCTATATGCTTCAGAGTGTTTTATATGAACGTAGACCCTACCAAAACACCTATTGCTTAATGACTTCACATACTAAACATTAGTAAGCGTGTGCAAATGAACTGGTCAAACCAATAACTCAAACCAAACTGGTGCATCAGGTTTGATTTGGTTCTGTTCTTCTATATTGATCAGTGCAGTATGGATATAAAAGAATATAAAACTGAACTTTCTTGTCAAGTTCAGTTTGGGATTTAAAGAAAAAACATTCAAGCCAAACTAAACCAAGCATAATATGATCATATACCAAGGGTATTCAAGTACAGATATAATATATCTCATTCTTATAAGTTTAACATGCAAAGTGACATACTTAGATAATATATTTGTAACAAGGTATGCAATACCGTACCGTACCGGTATTTCGAGGTTGGCTCGGTATGGTACGGTACCATGTACTGCTCAGTACACCAGGGCATATCGAGCGGTACACCAGGGCATACCGAGTGATTTTAAATATTTTTGCCTCTTACTGTAGTACTGTAGCAGTGCTACAGTATAGCACTATAGCACGTTCCGTTCAGTAGCGGGCAGTCCGCGTACCGGTATGCCGTCGGATCGGTACATACCATCCGTACCGGATGGTACTATTCGAAATTGCATACCATGATTTGCAATAGGTTTTATCATTATGAATGCCATATCTCTATTACATGAAATAAATATTTATTATGCAACCAAACAAAAAGTTGCAACGAATGGAATTGACTTCAGTTCGGTTGGTTTTCCTACAGATCAATTCAGATAGGTTTTGCCATCCTAAATTCCTGAAACCAAACATGTACTAAAGCCAACTGTACTAAAATTTCCTGGAAACTGTACCAAAACGAACTGTGTGGACCCCTATGTTTTAAAAGCGTCTTTGTCTCCCTATCTTTGGAAAAATTAGAAGCTTGGATAAAATGTTGTAGCATTGTGAAAACAATCCCTACATAACTATAATCAGAACTTAATTACCAACCCTGGGTAACATGAACAAACATACACCAAAACTAATCCTTGAGGCATAAGTAAAAGTGATCCATTCTTTGAAAAAATAAACCTGAATGCTGAACACATATTCCTGTGTCATTTTGAAACTTCAGCATGAGGACTATGCAAATGGATCGTGATCATAATTGTTATAAACTTATATTACTGAGCCCAACAAAACACAACGCGAGTCTAACAGAACAGCAAATAAAAGGCTACATCGGCAAATTGTCACAAGAATCAAGGAAATAATGCAATGCCAATGAGTGACATACAGAAATGAACAACTGACAGCGGAAAAATTCTTCTTGATCAAGGTTATCAAAATATGAATGAAAATGGGGAAGCAGCTTGCCTGCTGAGAAACTCTGCCTAGTATATTATCAGGCTGAGAGTATACTCCTTTCATCTCGTTGAAGACAACACCTGACATACAGATCACTAAAATTTACCAAACACTAAAGCTTTCACAACATGCTTGATACAGGAGCATATTTCAATTCCTTTAATAAACAAAAGATCAATTGTTGATAGGAAATAAACACATTTATAACAGACAGAAGATCTAATAGGCAACCTTTGTAGGATATATCTTCTTCAGGATTGTTAAGCTCATAATGCCAACCCTCCTGTTGAAACGTTTGAAAGTCCTCCACACATTTAGGAAAGAAAACAGCATCCAAGTACACATCAACTAAATTGTAGAAGTCCTGAAGAATATTTAGCATGGAGATTGTTAACACAATGAATTACAAAGTTGTGATGTATCAAAGCAGCATTACTGTGTTTGTATATTCACCTTTGTATTTGTTGAAGCAACTGGATAACAAGTCCTGTCTGGATATGTAAACGCATTCAAAAAAGTATGCAAACTACCTTTTAGCAATTCAACAAAGGGTTCTTTTAGTGGGTACTTTCTGGAACCACACAGCACACTATGTTCGAGTATGTGAGGTATGCCTGTTGAATCCTTTCTGCAATTGACATAAGTCCAACAAAATTGTCATTTTACTGTATCATCTCAACAATGGAAAAATAGCAACTATTTATAACAAATAAGTAGTTTCATATGAAAATAAGCTGGAATCAAGAAAGAGAAAGAAAATGGCACACCAAGAAATTCAAGTGATTTGATAAAATATTTTATTTCACTTTGATGTAGAAAAACAGCTTAATTAAAAAGGTACTATGATGATATGATCCACGGTTCATTTTATCGGTCCGTACCAATGTACCAATCAATTGTCGATATGATATGTACCAAACTATACCGACCCATACTGAGCATACCGATACATAGTATATAGGAGCATACTAATTTACCACCCATATCAGTCCCTTGTCAGACCAGTATGTACTATGTACTACCCGTACCGATTGGTATGCTGCGGTATGACAAACCTTGCCATGATCTATCCCAAACTATACAGTCAACAAGAACTCACAAGTATATTCCACAGGAGGAGGGTATCTGCAACCATAACACGATCTTATCGATGCTTCACAAAAATATGACAAAAGCCATATAAGAATGATGGATTAAAAACTTGTACTTACGGAGGAGTACGGAAAACAATGCCGAAAACTTTATTCTCATCATCATTTGATACAGACATAATTTCTGCGCCAGTCTTCTTATGCTTATATAATACAGCAGTAGCTTTGCATTCATTAATTGTTTGTTCGGAGATTATTTCAAATCCAAGTTTCTCCGCTATGTCATTTCTGCTATCTATATCTGCAATAAAGTAAAAGAATACACATAAGACTGCAGATTTAGTTCAAAATGCTTTTTCAATTGGAAACAAAAAGATTATTTTTTTTATAATGACATCCATGATCACAAGGAGTTGTTTCAGACATCAAGGTACTAACCACATATCATTCATCAAACTTTTATTAATTAATAGTGGTCCATTAATCTCGGTTTAGAAAAGATGTGCACTATAATTAAGCTACAAAAGTTATTGCTTCAGTTGTTTGCACACTAATTACACTAGAAAAGATACTGAAAAACAATTAAACTACCTTTTGATGAAATACCTAAAAGAAGGCTGTTTTGATTAAGTAAAATATGCAAAGATGTAGAAACGGAAAAATGGCATATTTTGTAAAACTGAACTACTCATGCCCGTGAGATAGACAGAGAAACTGAGTATGGATTACACGACCAAAACGAAAAACAAACCAGAACATTTAGACCTTGGTTCAAATGATATATCTTATGTGGAGGCATAATTCTTTCTTAAAATAGTTACAGTTTCACAAAATCACAAAATATGCAAGAAGAAATGTGTTTTACAAGGGCATTAAAATGCATTATCTAATCAAATTTCCTATTCAACATTCCCAATTGTCATTTTTTTTGTTTGATGCATACCTTATTGGCTTAAGCAAGCCGAGTACCAGACTCCATACCCATAGTCAACAAAATGCCAAAACAAAGCTAAAGCTACAAGCTTCAGAAAACATAATATTACATTCCGAACCAGCTTAAATGGAAAAGTATCGACGAATTGAACCATGGCAACATCAGATAAGAAAAGAAGCAACAAAGAATCAACCAAGAACGTTGAGCATAAGGGTTATGTTCTGGTTGGAAAATCATACCAATGTTCAATTCTAGGTGAGAGAGAGAGAGAGAGAGAGAGAGTTTCCCAGAAGGTAAAATCGCGTCGAAATCCAATCTTTATTAGTTAAAAAGACAAGGAACAAGAGGGTAACCAAGCAGGCACGTTTTCTCACCCGCACCTCTTGAGACGGGCGAGGGGGAAGTGGAAATGGCCCGAATGGAAGGAGAGAAGCGTCGTCTGAGGCGAAGGGGCGGGGCGGGACCCGGCCGCCATCGAGAAGCGCCGGAGCAGGATAAGGCGCGGAGCTGCAGCTCCTGCGGCCGCGGCCGGCAGAGGTTGGATGAGAAGAGTCGGGACGCGGAGCGGGGCCGGAAGAGGAGGCGCCTATAGGCCGTGGTGGAGCAGGATAAGGAGCGGAGCAACGCAACCCTCTCCATGCGGCCGCCCTGTCTTTCTTGGAGCGCAAGGAGGTAAGAGCCGACAGTGGCGACGCGCGAGGGGGTTGGAGATAAATAGACGAGCGTGTGGCGCTGGATGGGTAGATTATGCTTGCAAGGAAGGGAGACTAGAGCTGATATTTTAGGGTTGGCGAAGCCATGGCCAAAGAAACCCAAGAAGCCTGCTATGGGTTGGATCGGTCTATGTGGGCTCAAGTCCTCCTACCAAATTAGGATCACAGCTTCAGCGTAAAACTCGGAAAGAGGTATTTCGAGGCACTTCGAACCCTAAACAGTGTCATCTTCAACATGGTAATCACAAACAACTCACCTCCTCCAACACTCGCGTCATGCATCTCCATCTCCTCAGATGCTGGCTGATGAGGTTGAGGCTGCTGCAAGACTGGAAACTTGGTGAAGACAAGATGACTTGGGAGTCAAAAAGCATCAAATTTCAAGGACATCAACTCGGAAGTTGCTGTTCCAGCTAAGATTTGAGTCATCTGACACGAGCACAAACCATAAACTGTTCGAGTCGTCGCAAACAACATGCATTGGCGAGTTGACCGACAACGGAGGAAGACTTTCCTGCTATGATGGTTGAAGGAAAGCCCAGCCCAATAACACGCTCATTCCCAAACAATATCTCACACGAATGCTCACAGCCAGTTTATCACCTTTCGCCATGTTATCGATCAGAGGAATCGACGGGACAGCGCAGACCGCTGAGGATAACAGCGAGGGATCGGGCCAGCAAACGGGCCCAACACGAGGCCCGACATCGCATCGTTGCCCCCGCACCCTCTATCTCCCATCGACGGTCCAGATTTCCTTCCGCGCTCCATCCGACGGCTGGAATCGCTCCTCTTCTCCGAAGACGCCGCTTCCTATGATAAATCCCTGCCCCAACCCGAACCCACGGCCTCCCTCCCCTCTCGCTTTACTCGGTCTCGCCGCCCCATCTTTCACCCCCCACCCCCCAAAAACCAACGCCGCCTCCTCCTCCTCCGGTCACGATTCCCCCCACAAGCGGCGGCGATGATGCAGCAGGCGGCGAGCGGTAACGCTGAGACACGGCAGCAGCAGTGGGTGCCGGCGATGCAGTACCCCCCGCAGCCGGCGATGGTGATGGCGCCGCACCAGATTGTGGCGCCGCCGATTCCGCAGTACGCACAACACCTCGTGCCTTACCACCATCCCCCGGTGCTGACGCCGCAGCACCATGGGGCCGGAGCGAACTCGGCGGCGGCGGGTGGGGAGGAGAACAAGACGATCTGGGTCGGGGACCTCCACTACTGGATGGACGAGAACTACCTCCATAACTGCTTCGGGCACACCGGCGAGGTCTGGATTTCGACTTTTTTGCGCACTTTATTCGGAATGTGGTAGCTTAGATCCTGCCAAATTTCCGCTTTATGGATGATCCAAGTATAATGCAGTCTATTTTACCTATTACGGTGAGAAAACAAGATGCTTATTAGGTTTCATCGGTAGAGGCTTAGTTAATTGAGACATTGTTTTCAAGGATTTATTGTCGAAAACGTTGTGGAGGAGTACTAGATCTTTTATAGTTTCCATAAGCTTTCAAGGAGAGATATTTAGTAGGAAATGTTGTCTTTATACCATGGGATTACCTAATTTGTGATTGTATCATGATTCTACCTTGTCTCTGTTTATGGATAGCCAGATTACGAAGAGTTGGATGGTGCAAGCCTAGCAATAAATACTAAAACTAATTCACTCTTGATAATTGCACTGAAAATATGACCCTTAAATTAATGGTGTGAATGGGAAGATACAAATCAAGCAGTGCTCCTGCAATGATGCAGCATTGCGTCTGGATCTAGGCCTTCACGTAGTTGTATATATATATGTTGTGCACTACGTAGCCTACAGGCCAGGGCTAGCATGACATGATTGAATGCGAGTGACATGAGCAATCCATTATTCGCCAGTCACCCATGTGATATGTTTTGTACATCTTATACCTGTTGATCTAGGGTTCAGTCTACCAGTGCTATTATTCTTCTGCTGTCCTCAGCCAACATTACTTCTATGACTGTTTTAAGTTTTTGAAGTTGTTGGCACATTTATTTTTCTTTTGTAAAAGTATCAATTTTGGGGAAATGACACCTACCAACCCGTATCTACATGTATATACACTGTATATATGTGTATATACAATGTATGTATGTATATATTTTGTTTTTAAATGCCAGTCTTTTTGTTACCCAAAGTACTTCTATAGTTCTATTATATCTTGAGCATGTTTTAACTTAATTTTAAGCTTGTTTTTGAGTCAATCATTATGTTACCAATGGTAAATATTATTTATTATTCTTAGTAATTCTTTGTAAATATTTTCTTTATTATGAGTCAACCGTTAACACATTGTTTTCCACTTTTTCCTTTTTTTGTCTTAAATGGCCTTCATGTGTGAACTTATTGATTATACATGGATGAAATATGGTTTGTTTCCTTTGATTTATGGATAGTAGATTGTGTAGGTTTTCATGTCCATGTCCATTTATTCATTTAGTTTCTTTTGTACAGAGCACTTAATATATCAGTCATATACAGTGTGATACCTGCTTCTTACCTATCCAGTAACATATATATCATTGAAAGATGGCATATATGTTTATTATGTCATATGCACAGTGATATCTGCTTCTCATGTATCCAATAATATATAACTTTTAAATACGGCATATTATATTCTTGTTTCTCATAAATGCTTGAATCAATTTGCAGGTTGTTTCCATCAAAGTTATCCGCAATAAGCAGACTGGACAGTCAGAGGGATATGGTTTCGTGGAGTTCTATACACACACAGCAGCTGAAAAAGTACTTCAAAACTTTGGTGGTCATACAATGCCTAACACTGATCAACCTTTTAGGCTAAATTGGGCATCATTTAGTATGGGTGATAGACGTTCAGATGCTTCCTCTGATTACTCTATATTTGTAGGAGATTTAGCTTCTGATGTTACTGATGCCACATTACAAGAAATTTTTGCTAGTAAATACCCATCTGTAAAAGGCGCAAAAGTTGTTATTGATGCAAATACTGGCCGTTCAAAGGGTTATGGATTTGTAAGATTTGGAAATGAAAATGAGAAGACACTTTCCATGACTGAAATGAATGGTGTATACTGTTCAACCAGACCAATGCGCATTGGTCCAGCAACTCCTAGAAAGTCATCTGGTATGTTTGCATTCTCTCCTAGTATTATGCTCATCTTGCATGGGCACATTGTGTATTATTTGTTTGGAATATACAATTATAATTTGCATTTTTAAGTTACATTTCTATTCCATGAGTGAGGTCCATTATATGGTGGTTGAATTGCAAGCAGCAGATTTTTTGCAATTCTTTTTTTCTTTAAGGGAGTAGGAGGCCTTATATTCTTCTTATCTTTCAGTTTATCAGGGATAGCACCCTGTAAAAGTCTAGAAGGTATAAGTGATAAGTCTTTATTACTATAATGTCATCATCATGGCCATGTTCTTTCATAGTAGATAAAATCACTCTTTTTGAATTAACACTTTCTTTTTACCTACCCTGCAAGATATTCCTAGAATTTGCATTGCATAACATTCTAAGAATTAAAAAATAGAAGTATGCAAAGGTCTAGTTATTTTGTGACTCACTGATTCCAAAATTATTGTTATCTTCTAACTCAAAAGCAATATTTACAATGTAATACACAGAATTAGCTGATTTTGATACAATCACATGATCTACACTGTGGTCTAAGGTGATTTTTGGCCAATCTTTTGGTTTTATAGTTAGAGATTGGTAAGAAACAAGTAAAATCAATCTAACACAACCAGAATTAGTACAATTTCGATCAATTTTGGTTGATTTATAACCTCAAAGGAAGATAAAGAGAAGGAAGACGACGGAAATCAAATGGAGGTGATAAAAGAACTATCTCATTTTTCATCTACCAACCATTATGTAAGACAGTAGGAAAGGATATTGAAAGAGAAAGATAAGGATACATAGTCTTTAACCTTTTAAAGAAATCGGACTCCTATCATAGAGAATGGAGATCACATAGAATTTAAAATAGCCCCCAAAACCTTTTTTTTATATTTTTGGATCATCTTGCACTTCAGCTTCATGATGCTTAGATAAGCATTCGGCTTTACGACAGGCTTATTATTATCTTTGAAGATATAGATTGTTAAGTTCTAAGTCTCTTATGTGATGTATATAGTAGTTTTTTACTATAATTGCATTTAATATATTTCCAATAGCATGATTATTTATTTTAAATCAGCCAATAAGTTACCGTTAATGAATTGTTCTCCCTTGTTCTTTTTCATTATTTCTTTACACACTTTTTGTTTTTGAATTTTTCAGTTTCATATGTTTACTTGAAAGATATATATCTTAGGAAGTTGACAGTGATGAGAACATGTTAGGTCCCCGTTTTCTTAAATCACTTATTCTGGAAATGCATTATGAACTTAACAATAAGAAAAAGTGAGGTGTTTTTTAGGCTAGAACAAGATGCACCTTAATCTTTGAAGTCTCCTCTCACAATTCCCCTCAGAACACCAATGCATGAGTTACATTTTTGGCTCTGGTGCCATAGAAGAGTTCCTTTCAACAATGTGACTAGACATAGAAGGGTTCTGTTCTACATTGAAAGTGTTAATGACTTGCCTTGTTCTTTGCCTTTATCTTGGTTCATTTTATTAAGCCTGTTTCTTTGTTATGTGTGTTTACAATTGTTTGACTTGTCTTTATGGAGTCGGCTATGGTGAACAACTATAAATATAGAAGACTCCGTCAAAATTTGAGCAAAATCCTATGGTCGCCTGTCAACCTGATATCTGCCATTCTGCCCTCCATCTTATTTTAGTGTCTTGTTTGGAGCAAAGCCTAGAAAGCTTATTGGTTATGGATTGATCTTATCCAGTGAAGAGAGAACCCTCTAATTGCTGGAGATTGTGGAAGACTGAAGTTTTAGTATGCAGAGTGTAGTCATCTTGAAAGTACAAATATTTAAAACAGTTAAATCCAGTATGATGCCAAACGGGAAATATGAAAAGTGTAAACCTTTTTGTTAACTCAACTTAAAGAGGTATACCAGTTATTTGAAATAGGAGCAATGGCATTTTCACTTGAGCTGATTGGAGGTAGGGATGTATAGCTAAGCAGAAGTGTGTTTGTCTGTTTAAAGTTGCAGAGATTTTTATTGTCTGTTGGGTTAGTTAACACTTTTCGGAAACTAAACAAAATTTATCAATCCAAAAGTGTACTAACTGGCACAAAACACCTTTTGCAAGTGGCTTAAAGATTCATATTATTTTTCTTTTGTATAATTGATGAAAAATTGACCAATTTTTACTGCTGCTGCATGTTTTTATTAGGAATTTACATTATATATACTCGTTATGAAGTTATAACCTTTACGGTTATTTTAGTTTTCCATGACTTGCATTGTCATCTTAGGGGTTTCTGGATCTAATGGTTCATCTGCTCAATCAGATGGAGATTTGACTAACACAACAGTAAGTAAAGATGCTGTCTACACAAGTTTCTGCTATCTACATATATAGCTTTCTATTATTTATCTATCTTTTTTGACTTGCTATAGGTATTTGTCGGAGGACTTGACCCAAATGTTAGTGAAGATGATCTTAAGCGGACATTTTCTCTGTATGGTGAGATTGCCTCTGTAAAAATACCAGTTGGGAAACAATGTGGATTTGTGCAGTTTGTCCAAAGGTACTTCACGATCTTTAGTTTCAGAAAATGTGACAGTAATAGAAAATGACATAGCTCCTCTCCCTAATGTTTTACTTTGGTAGAAACAATGCTGAAGAGGCACTGCAGGGGTTAAATGGAACAATTATTGGAAAGCAGACTGTACGTCTTTCTTGGGGCCGCAACCCTGCAAACAAACAGGTTTGACCTTTTATGTGTGACATTAGATTAGTTTAATGGCTGGAAAGTGGAACCTTGAATATGATGAAACAATTGAAACTGTTCTTTGTGCTAATGAAGCACCAAAGCTCTTCAATTCGTTTCAAAGTACCAATTGATACTGGTCCACTTGTAGAGGTTCATTTAGAATTTTCAGATACATTCTCAATTTGCAACTAGTTCCAAATTCCAAACACTTCCCTTGGCATAAGGGGGCAAGCTATCTGCTAGATTTATCATAGTTTTTGCCTGTTCTTAACTCATGAAATGTCTGGTTTGTTCACAGTTACGATCTGACTTGGGTAACCAGTGGAACGGCATGTATTATGGTGGGCAATTTTATAATGGGTACGTATATGCTGCACCAGTTCCAGACCCGAGCATGTATGCTGCTTACGGGGCTTATTCTTTCTACGGGAACCAACAACAAGTGAGCTGAAAAGAGGCTTCACTGAGCTGTTCTAGCTGTAGTGAGTGAAACACCAGACGGTTTTAGGCGAGTAAGATGTAGCTAATGGTAATGTAAAATACATCGTGGAAACTAGCACTTCTGAATGTCCCCCTTTGAAATTGTCAGATTTAATTCATAAATTTTGACTGGTTGTGGGAAGTAAATTTCAACATCTCAAGTGCCTGTTTCGTATTCAGGTATGGACTGCCCAAGAAGAAGTACTTGGTTGCTTGGAATGCCTTCAAATCCCTGAACCTTGAAAGATTTTGTTCAGCCTCTTTGGAGTTTGGATAATGGTTTGCATGATTTGAGTCTTGCATGCATTAATAATGCTCATTTTTGTTGATCTACTTGCCGATGTTGTCATGTATGGATGTTGTGAATGGGTGTGGCTGTATATTCTCGTAATCCAGGGAAGAAGAGAAGACTTGGTCCTTTGACCGAGTACTGGGGAAGCTTTGCATTTGAAGATGCATTACATTAGTAGAGCAGGTAAAATTATATCATTAATCCATGTAAATTTGCAGGAGATGACTCCATCTACCTCATTATCTGTCATCATGCCAAGATATGTTGTCAATCTCTGCCTCCAAGTCTTTATGAATAATTGATGTTATTGTGCAGTAAGATTTGACGTGTCAGTCTGACATGACATGAATGACTGAAAAAAAAATAACTCTAGTATGATTAATATAGTTCAAAAATCAAAATTTCATAGATGCAATATTGATTCATGTAATTTTATTAAAAGAAAAAACATTTCATTCAAGCATGACTTATGTTAGACTTCAAAAAATGTTCATTTAGAAAAGGTTAGCATCTTCAACTCTCCGAGGGAAGAGTTGATCAGGTTGTCATGAATTCAGTCAAATGACATGTCAGCCGTGACATTCAATTGTCATGTCAGTTTCAAAATGTCTGTCACCATCGATTCATGTGCCCGTTGAGCACGTTGACAAGTACTTATCCATAAATGCAAATTTCTGTCAGGTTATAAGTGTACTAGTAAGACTTTGATTGAAATGATGATAAAAGTTTAGCATCCAAAATGATAATACTACAAGAAAAATATAATGCTGCTAAAATTTTAAATTTTAAAATATTTTTATAATACCTCATTTCTAATTTTACCTATATCCTACATGCATCATTAAGATTGAATATTATATTTTTATTTTTATTACTATTATCGATAAAAATATAATAAAAAATAATATTAAAATTAAGGCATTAACTTACTAAATAAAATGATAAGATTTTTTCTGTATACAAACATAATATGTCCAAAATTTATACACACAAAGTGCTCACAAGTCATCATTCGTAACTATGTTTGCATGGGCTTGCATGTACTAACTTTCCTACCTAATCACTTAAGTATGATATTAGTATTTTTACTTATAAAATAATATATATAATGAGTAATCACTCAGTAAGTATAACTCTTTATAATCTTTTTTAGGTGAGTGTTGTTATATATGTAATCTTTTAAAATCATCCACATAAGATATTTAACAATAAGCATCTCATTCTATGATTTCTTTAGTAAGCATAACTCTACAACATAGCATATGAAAAATAAAAAGTAAAATTTTACATCAAAATAATTCAAAAGATATTATGCACATATAGGAAACATAACAATTTTATAGAATTATACTCATCATATTATAACATGTACATTGCTCATCATATTATAACATATATGTGTACTCCTACATACGTAATATGTATGTGCTATTACATGTCTTAATATATTTATGTACTTCTACATCATAGATTATAAAAAATACATACACTCTTACACCAAACGTCATATGTATGTATACAATATATTTTCATCATTCGAAATATACTTTTCAAAATATATTATGAATATGATAATTTATACAATAACTAGTTTACAATGAATTAAGCTAATACTCATATGATTGAATTCAAAAATAAAGATGTCAATGAAAGATCACATTACTTAATGATCGAGTGTGGTAGAGAGTGATACACCTATCAAATTAGAAGTATAAGGTCATGAGATGTCTTAATTAAGAATTCTTCATCTTGAATTATTGATTTATAATAATTTATAGAAATTTTTTTGATAAAATCCCTTTAAAATAACCTATACTTAACTTAAAATTTTACTTTAGATTCCATTATCAAATTTTTAATAATTCACTCTATAATCAAATAAATTAATTTGTTATTATCAATGAAACCATCACATAAGTCTGTGAAGAAATATTACTTCACTGTTCTAGTTGACCAAATGATCTTGAATTATCATGAAATTTTATAAAAAATAGGAGACATAATAAATATATATTAAATTTTAACTTAAAATAGAATCATTTAGAAACTAAACTACCCTCCTAATTCACTACTAACTCCTATTTTGTTTTGTTGAAATTAGGTTAGGACTATTAATTTATAAATCTCAAATATCTTGATGCATAAAGGTGGTATTCACTCAATTCTAAATATTATAAAAATCTAAGAAATTTTTTTTAAATATATTAAAAGAATATAGCATAATCATATCCCTCAATCATGTTTTCTAAAAATAGAACCTATTTTTTTTAAAAAAAAGGGGATTCTAAATACCACATATTATGATAATAATAATTCTATTCATCAATCTCATATTAAAATCATACTAGACACCTTACAATAATCATAAGAGACTCATACAAAATATATTTAAAAATCAAAGATAAATTTAAATTTATGTTGCTCAAAAGCAACCGAAAAGAACAACCTATAATTTGTAAAATTGAAACCCTTGGCCTCCATAAAAAGAAAATTAAGAGAATGACTAAAAAAGAAGAGAAATAGTTATAGGTTATTAAGTTGGTAAAGAGAATGAGATCAAAATAAAATAGAGATAACCTTAAGGTATAGGGTTCAATCCTATTATGTCTTATTTCAAGTTTTTTTTCTTCTTCTTTTACTAATATAATTCTAATGTTACAATAACTTCAATTAAGTTTAATTTGATTTAAAAAAATTGATATTTTTGGTCTAAGCTCATCATTCAATCTCACTTATGTCGATATTTAGTATAACACTTCTCTTTGATTTATATATTCATTTAATTTTTTTATACTTTATCCATTCATAAGTAGTTTATTATCATCCATATAAATAATATTTAAAACTTAAATTTCTTTAGATTAATCATGGTCAAACTCATTCAAGCGTCACTTTTGGTTACTATATGTATCCTTATTGATATAATTTAACAGCATATTCAAATCCACCAATACACTTTAACTTGTGAATATTAATGTTTATGCATGTTTAACTAATATTTCAAAAAATATTAAGAATGATATTTTTTAAAAAAATATTGACTTCAATATTAAAAAGTCAAAATATAAACATATCATTTATCATATTTATAAAGTATAAACATAATATCACTAAGAATAATATATACATATTATTTTTGTTCTATTCATATATTAATTGTAATTATGTGAAACTTGAGCACTATAATTTTTAAGAAAAAAAAAGAATATTAGGAATGATAAAAATTTTATTTATTTTCATAGTTTCTATCGATAGAAAAACATACATTAGTGTGCCCTCCAGTATATTTGTTTTTATAAAAAATAAATATAAAGACAAACTTTGAGCTCAGATTTTATGATAAACTATCAGTCATATAAAAATATATATTAATATGCTCTCAAGAGTCAAACAAAAAGTAAGTTTCAAGATCTTTCTATAAACTCAATTTACTATCAAAATATTTTGTTTAATAAATGAATCAAAATGTCTAATTTTGACTAGTCTCATTAATTCTGATGCTAATCAAATTTCATTTTATAGCTCAATATATAAATATAGATTTACACATTGCAATAACATCAAATTCAGCATACCCTCACCTGAATCTCATCTCGATCCAAAGAAATGGTCCCAAAAATTACCCTTTTTCTTCCCCAATGCTTCTAAAGGCCTAAAGTGTCCCTCACCACAGCAACTCTTGCAGAAAGATTAGTACTGGAAGCAGACGAGCAATGTCGCAAGGCTGAAGAAGCACCAGCAACTTGATAGCCTACGTAGCTAGGGAACAACCAAGATCTATGGGGCACAGACCCTAGATTCTTCGTCTCTGGTACCGCCATGGAGGCCAACTACCCTACCCTTAGCATCATCACCTTCCTCTCTGCAACTTGATGAAGAATCCACCTCTTTGGATTCTTCTTCCGCTGTTGTTTAGGACCATGTTCGACCCAAACTAGCAGCTTTTGTTCGAAGAGGCAGGGATGCATCTGCGGTTGTGTTCTTTGAGGGCGATGTGCCATGGACAAACACGAGATGGACGACGTACTGCTCAATGTTTCCCACATTGAGTGTGTCAGGGAAAGGGAAGATGTTGGACGTCTTTTGGCACATGATTGCTCGCTTTGGACTCGAGCATGGTACCCATTAATGAGCTGCTTTAATGCCCTCTGTGTGTGTGTGTGTGTGTCTGCACGGAAGAAGAACTTGTTGCAGTGGCTGAGCAAGAAGCCCTCACTACCATCACTACGTGCAAAGCTCGTTTGTCTTCATGGAGACGGGAAGCAGAGACCTCTCTTCCGCATTGCCCTGCATCATTGCTCACCATCATATGCTCACGTCCATGTTGGCCAAACAAACCTCTCTCTACATCTTTTCACAGTGTCGGCAGAGAGAAAAAGTAACAGTGGATGGACTCACATAATTATATTATTTCTAGTCTTTTGATATGAAACAAGCATATCATATACTATTTTTGTTATCCTAATCAAGAGTAAAATAGAATCACCACCTCCAAACTGTGCTCAATGTTCTAATCAATACCGGCCTTGGGCTTTGGTTACAATGTCTGCACTACGATTCCTTCTAATCACAGTCCTGATTCCAAGAACCAGCATATGGAGTGAGACCTGATTAAGGGTAACAATGACAGATGATCTATGAAGCTGTGATGTCTTTCTCATGCTGAATCCTTTTGGATTCTCTGAGATCACGAAAAGAGCCTTTTAATCACGACTGCTAATCTAATTGGCCTAATCCTCTCCCTAGTTTGTTTGCAGGTTAAAATCAAGTGAAAAGTACTGCAAGAAGCTCATGTGCTTCAGATCAACCACATATTAGATGATGTTCTCAATAATATATTGTACTCGACAAGCCAACATCAATAAGCTAGTGGTGGTTGGATGGTCTCTGAACTCTGGAGAGGTTGAACAATTCCCTCAGGAAATTAAGATAGAGTGTTGTGGAAGTATGTTAGACAGAGTGGAGTAGAGATCAAGGATAGGAACATTTCATCAGCCATGTTGTTCTCTTTCAATTTGTTTGGATAAGATGTAATTTATTACTTTCTTTCTCTTCCTTTTCTTAGGTATCTCATATATTTATCTGAATTTTAGACCTCCAATATGCTTGTTATTCCACCAAAAGAACCTGAATAAAATCAAACTAACCCTCCAATTGCACAGCCACAAAAGAACTCTAGCTAAAATACCTGCTGCTACTGCTGCTTCTACCATGATTAAGTATCACTTTATCATTTGTTTTCTCTATATTGTATTCAAACACATTTTGAAATTTTCAAGAACTTCTTAAGCTAATTATATATGCAATAATTAGATCCTCACTGTTAAAGGTTGTGGCTGTCGAGAAAAGTGGATTGATAGAGAAGCCTTTTCAGAGTTGTTTCCAGAAACTATTGAGGCCTCAGAGTAACAAAACTGTGTACTATTATTGCATGGTAATAATTCAGAGTAATTCTTTTCGGTGTTTCAAATTGAGTTGGAGTTTGAAACTAAAATTTAGTTGGATTTGTTAACCTTGATTTAAGGACTGGAGATAGGGATCAAATTTTCTGAAGATGGTATTTTGATGAATGTTTGAGTTCTAAATCTATGGTGGAAGAAAAGAGAGTTTTTTTTTCTTTTTTAGCACTCTTAAATTCATTATTGCCAGACTACCAATAAAATTAGGTATTTTCACCATTAATTTTAACCTGTGTCCTTCTCAGGACATATGGCATTATTGATCTCATCATGCAGCAAGGAAAGATGTATGATTGAATCATTAATGAGAGAATCTTAACCAAGATTACCACTTTTGATCATCCTTACAACATCCTGTGTCTCATGCAGATGCTCCCCTAGTGATTGGTGTCTTCCACCTTCCTATGGTTCAGCAGTCAAATGACTCTCCATTTCATGTCTGAAACTGTTGCAGAACACTGACATTTGTGTAAACCAATGGCATCCACCACAGTTCAATCACATGCCTGTGTATTTATAGACCATTACATCCTCCTCTCTGTCAAGATCTCAAGATCACTAGCCACACATGATGAATGCCAATCCCGAGAACAATTATCTTTTGTCACGAGAGGAGGTGACAAGGTACAATCTGATTGCATACGATGTCATAAAATTCTGTTCAAACTTCAAGACTGCTAGCTAAAGAAAGGCTTTTACAAGAGCTGAGTTCGCAGCACCTTCAATGTCTCCTTGCTTCTTGCAGTGCATATTGCTTCTTTAGCTCTGAACGGGACAAGCCAAGACCATGATTTGGATAAATACCATGTTCTAAGAATCATTGCAAGATTATGACAGAGAACACCCAAGAAGGCCTTTTCCACTGCACTCTGTCTTCATTTACAGGATGAACAAAAGGAAATCAAGTTTTCAAATAAAACTTCTTTGTTTGTCATTTACTGCAGATTTTTCTTCCTCCAAACTTAGCAAGTCAGCCATAAATCCTATCTTGAACCATGACCAAACATATCATCCAAGCTTTATTACAAGGACCAAGGAAAAATACAAGTGCTTTGTATTAAATTTCAGACAAAGTATGATGTTAATCAGCCTATCAGGATCAATTTGGTGGTCCATCCATATTGCTGGGGACATCTTGACAGGTGGTGTTGGACCAGCTCAAAAGCATGGTATTCTGCAAGCTTGGATATCTGATTACAAGTCTGTCTTTGTGATATCAGAATGAGACAGCAGATACCAATTCAAGTTGGCATACACAACTGGATTATCTGCACCAGGGAAGATTATAAGTAGTAGTCCTTTCTGTGCCTGTCTATTGGTGCATAATGTTTGTGGTAGCTCCAAATAAAGGCAATCTGAAGGTGACAGAAGTTTAACTTGGTAGTCATAGAAAGGTTTGGAAGCTTTAGTAATCTACTGATAGTAGCTGAATGGCTTCGTTTTACATGGCAGCAAACCATGTGTTAATGTTCTATATACATGTAATATGGTTTACCTGCCAAATTAACATGTGTTGCAGGTGAACAGAGCCAACCTGACAAGGTCTTCACTTTTCCTGCACTGTCCATCCACTGGCATCTCACTCGGCAACAAAACAAGGTAGTAGTTATGACTGCCCAAACTACAATAAATCTCTCTTGGCAACAAGTAGGCAGCATTTAGCTTAAGCTCCAAGATCTTTTGCCTTGTGATTTGTAAATGATCAACATGGCAGGTTATTGCACCTTTTGCAGAGCTTTTGGGGGCTTGTGGATGGTATGTGGATGCAATCAAACTGCTTAGGCCATGTTGAGACATGTTTTGGAAGAGAACAAGCACAGTTCCTGTCTGATCTGACTAGGGTTTATAAAAGGATCGTATCTATCAATGTAGACATGAATCAGAAAGAGTTGAGCAGAGGAGGAGTTTTGTCATGAGAGAAGGCCGAGAATAAAAATCATGTGTCAACTACATGTGTTCATCAGCTGTGATTCTTCTGCTGATTTGGTGGCAGAAGAATTATGAGTCTCCACTGTTAAAGGTCAGGACTCGAAGCAAGTCTTCCTGCACCAATAGGAAGTTTCACTGCAGCATCTGATGCAGTCTCTCATTGTACATAAGCTTCCATCATATCTCACCATTGTTGCCATCTCTCGAGTTACACCACCACATTACCTACGTGAAGGGTAAGGAATCCGGGTCGGACACGTTCGCCAAACCACACCCACAGAAAAGATAAAAAGGTAGGCCCCCGTGCCCAGAGCTGGAAAGTGGGATGAGGTGGGGTCACGGTTACTCGCGACGAGCCGCGTGGCAGAAGCCCACTCCTTAACCTGCGCTGGCTCCACGCAGTTTCGCTAACGCGCGCTGATCGCGAGTACCGCCAACGCCCTCTTGCCTTTCGATCCTCGACGTCCCCTGCGTCGCGGTGAGCCAAGGAATCTACCCCCGAGAGAGAGAGAGAGAGAGAGAGAGGGGGGGGGCAGCGCCTGACACCAGCGCCTGTGGCCTCCCTCCCGACTCGCTCTCCAAAGCAATCTTATTTGGAGCTGAAAAGAAGACGCAGCGTAGCTCAAATGAGTTGGTGAAAGCGAGAGCGACGCTCTTTCTGCGTCTCGTGGCTCCGATGCTTCTCGCCCCTCCCATCCATTAATGGCATCCAAAGCTGCCTCCTTGGCCGCACGTCTCGCTATCCTCCCTCCGCTCGCATTCAACGTTCCCGCCCCCGTACGCGAATGAGATCACTCCTCAGGTCTAAAGATTGTTTAATGCTTTTCTCCTCCGGATATACCTCCATCTGGTTTATTGGGCTGCTGAGGCTCGCAGAGTCTGCTTTGTCATCTCTTTACTCAGCTAGCTCTTCCTTTCATGCAAGCAGTGGGGAGGAGGAGGAGGAGTTGGAGGGCGATGAATTCCAAGGCGCGGGCGCCGTCCCTGGTCATCAAAGCTTCCCCGAAGCGCGATAAAGTATGCTCCTTTGACGCAAATCCGAGACGGGTCTCTGTTTTATTGGGTCTTGATGCTCTTTGCCTCGGAAAAGTTAGCTTCTTTATTGCGAATTTGAGCCCAGCGCGGTTCTCGCTAGGCTAGCGAATCTTTTTCCTGAAACCGAAGTTTGATCCTTTTTCTTTAGCTGTTGATGCATACGGAATTGAGACGGATTGGCAATTTCGAGGTTGGCTTTTGAGAATACCTATAAATCATTTGAACGCTATGGTTTCTTTCTCAATGAGAGAGACTGTACTCTAGTTTCTTCTGGGAGTTTGAGGACAAATGGCGGTTTGCAAACAGAATTCGAAATGGGTTCGGTGATTTCCTTGGTAAAATTAAGAAGAAAGCCGTATTTGAATTCTAGATGCGATCTCAGCTTGTTTCCTTTTCGAAAAGCTACTTCTTTACCATTGAGTTGTTGAGATTTTGTTGTCGTGTTCTTATGAGTTTTGCTGCGTGAAGGGAATCGACAAGGAGAAGAAGACTGAGATGCAGGGGAATGGATCGGTGGTCATAGCAAATGGACCCAACAGATGCCAATCTGGAAGAGAGAGGAAGATTGCTCTGCAGCAAGATGTATCGGTTCTTCTCCGAATACTAATCTTCGAGTTCCATACGATTAGCTTCTCTGTCCGTTTTGTTCGATTTGCTTTTATTGAATTGCTTCCTCTCATCCTGTTTGCAGGTTGATAAGCTCAGAAAGAAGCTGAGGAACGAAGAGAACATCCACAGAGCCTTGGAGAGGGCTTTCACCAGACCTCTGGGTGCTCTTCCTCGTCTTCCACCATATCTGCCTTCACATGTAATTATCCTTTACCTTTTGCTTTCCTCAATCTCTCTTCTCTTTACGTATTCCAACCATCGGTAAACTTCTTTCTCAAGGCATCATTGAGCAGCAATTTCGTATCTACAGATGCCAAAAGAGGGTTAAATTGACTTCAAATTCTTTTCTTTTTCCTCAAGACACTAGAACTTTTGGCCGAAATCGCCGTTCTAGAGGAAGAGGTGGTTCGCCTCGAAGAACAGGTGGTGAATTTTCGGCAAGGCCTCTATCAGGAAGCTATCTACATCTCGTCCTGCAAGAAAACCAAGGAATTAGGATATGATGTTGACTCCCTTTCTCAAAACTCCAAAACCTTGGGGCAACGGAAGTCATATTCGAATTCAGCATATACTGAAGACTTGGCCTTCACGAAACAGCTAGCCTCTTTGCAGTGGTCATCAAACACAGACCGAAATGTGCCTTCCTCTAATCAGTTTGTCGATGATAAGGTCTCCCCAAAGAAGTTGAAGTCATCTTTGGCCATTACTGAAAAGCAGCAAGGAAAAGAGAATCAAATAGGCGCTAACTTTCCCAGAAACTGTAGGCAATCTCCAGTAAGGAGAGCTTCGAAAGTAGGAACAGCTGCAAATGGAAACAAGCAGGCGGATGCACGGGTAACAGCTTTTGTCCTATCATAGCTTAGTAAAGATTTTTTTTTTTTGTGACAAATGGTAAGTGACAAAGGCCCGGGATTTGAATCCAGGACTTTGCAATAAACTATCAAGATCTTTACCAACTAAGTTAGCTGACACCTTCAACTTACTAAAATTTATTCATATGTTGATGTACCTGATTTATTTTATGTGAATGGTCAATCTTTGTTCTTGTTGTTTAATTCAGCCAAAGTGCAATTCTGTGGATAATGAAAGAACTGGAATAAACTCAAGGAGCACTTCCAGTGAAGCAAAATTGGACGAATCCAATGCTCTAAATGAATCTGAGTCGAGTGGGCCGAGCAAACTATCCGAGGATATCTTGAGTTGCCTGATGAACATATTCTCACGGATGAGTTCTCCAGGGAACACTAAAGAGCTGCTCGAGGCATCTCCTTCGGTATCAGGTTCTAGCGGGAATTCAGAAGAAACAGATTCTCTAGACCCGTACGGTATCTGTGCAGAATTTGGAACAAGGGACATTGGCCCATATAAATATTTCCGAGCAGTTGAAGCGAGCACGAACTTTCCGAACCTTCCCATGGGTTGTTCATTTCTGACATGGAGATTAAAGTGAGATCTCTGTTCTTTACTTGATTCGCCATTCCATTATTCAAGTCTGATGACTAACATTTAGTTGCTTCTTGTCCTTAAAGTGCAGACGTTTGCTCAGAGAGCTTGCATCAGTGGATTTATCAGGTCTCACACATCAGCAGAAGATTGCATTCTGGATTAACATTTATAATTCATGCATGATGAATGTAAGCTGTTAACTAGCATAGTTAATCTAAAAATTAAAGATCATTGGGAACTTTTCTTTCCGATAGTCTAGTCTTAGAGATCTCAGTAGTCTGTAAAAAATCATGATATATGCTTGCTGTCCCATTTTTGTGAAAGGTAATTATTCTGAAGCTACAAAATGTATTGTGGATTTCTTGTGGGCTGGCTGACAAAGAATGTATTGTCATTCAGCTCTAGTATGTCCTAGACTGTTTATATAATCATGAGAAAAGCTGAAAGATTTATAGACACCCGAAAAGCTGTCCTAAGTAAATTTTTTCTATTCTATGCTACTTCAAATCCCAGGCATTTCTCGAGCAAGGCATTCCTGCTAGTCCTGAGATGATTGTTGCGCTGATGCTAAAGGTACGACGTCGGCTCCTTCTTTTCACTTTTCTGGATCAAATAAGCATTGCTTAATTGGATTATGAATGCATATCTTTAATGAAGAATTCTAATGCCTTTTCCAGGCTATGATTAATGTGGGTGGTCACATGTTCAGTGCAATGACAATCGAACATTTCATTTTGAGGCTGCCTTACAGTTCGAAACATGTAGGATATCATTTAGTCTTTGTGAAGGTTGATATTCTGTTTACTGACTAATCCTTTTAAAATACCTAAAAGGTCTTCCCTAAAGGATCTAAAAGTGATGATGTAACGATGCGAGGCATATTCGGATTAGAATGGCCTGAACCCTTGGTCACATTTGCGCTTTCATGTGGAAGTTGGTCATCGCCGGCTGTAAGTTCCCCAGACACACCTTGTTGTGTAAATTATGCATATATGCTCTATGGCTTTGTCACCTTTGATCGCTAGCATTAAGATCTGCAGAGTGAAGTATGTATTTATTCATTAAACAGAACATGTACGCGCATCATGCTGTATTCCTACCACAAAATAAACAGCATTAAGTTAGAGTGCTAAGATTTTCAATGACTTTTGGTAGCCCCTCTTTGCATCTGAAATTTTTGCATTTGAATTAAGTTGAAATTGGGAAAACTATTAAGAGCTTTCTATACTAAATCACATAATTCTGGCCCTGACAGGAGTCTGAAACAGTCTTAAAACTGATCGAGTGACTTTACTGACAATTTTCAGGTGAGAGTATACACGGCAGCTAAAATTGAGAAAGAGTTGGAAAGAGCAAAAAGGGATTATTTGCAAGCATCCATTGGTATATCCACACCAAACAAATTAGCAATTCCTAAGCTGCTTGATTGGTACCTACGAGATTTTGCAAAAGATGTGGAGTCATTAATGGACTGGATCTGCTTACAACTCCCAAATGAGTTGAGGACCGAAGCTACTAAATGCCTAGAAGCGGCAAGAGGAAGTCCCATTCAGCAGCCAATTCAAGTTCTTCCATATGAGTTTAGATTCAGGTACCTTTTTGCTACATAGATCACTCTCTCCACCTTACAGTACAATGTAGCTGATGAAATCCCATGGTTTAATGATTTGTTCATATCATTATAATAAGAACATTGAAATTTGTTAAATCTTTGTATCTTTTTATTGATCTAGTGGATTGTTGTTCTGTTTTCCTGTATGCATGCCCGTATTGGGCATGCAGCTGCTGTAAAGACGGTACAGAAATATTATTGAGGAGGTTCAACTATGATTAAAAAAATCAACAGAGCCGATTGTATTCAGTGGATATACTATTTTTTGTTTGGAAAAAAAGTCATTTATTTCGGTTATGTGTAGATATTGGTATTAGACAAATTGCATGAAGATGGATGATATCTGTTCTTTCTGAGGAAAAATATGTGCAAACTACAGCTATATCGATAAGTTGCTTCGTCTCAATACCATAACCATTATATGTTAGTACAAACAAACCCTGCCTGACACTCTATAGCACGAAATGGTGGCGAATTGATATGATGTGTTACAAAGTTGCCTACGTTCATTTGTTGAAACAGCAAGGAGAATAGGCATAATTGCATCGACCCCTTAGACTAGCCATGACCCTAATGATAACCATGATTAGCCTTCATGTCAAGGCTGGAGATTAGCTTTGGAGAACACAGTGTTGGATTCATCTAAATAATCTGAAATCTTTGAGGTTCTTCTGTTATCTATCATTTTTCTAAGTTTTCCTTGGAACAGTCCAGACTAAAGTGCTTTGATGTTGGAAAGATTGTGAGAGGTGCCTGACAGGCTTCTTTGGGTATCCAATGAACATTATACAGCATGGTTCCTGTTCTTGTCCTCTGTGATAAGTTATTGGACTTCCAGGTTTTGTACTGATGTTCCAGTCCTTTCTTGTTGACATTGAGTGCTCTCACCAATGATTGCTTTTCATTCATTCTGTAGTTATTGCTGCTTCTGAACAGTCTAGTGTAGGAGACATCTATATAAAACTAAACTCTGTTCACTGTTGAACTGATACTCCAATATCGATAACACTAGCAGATGCCATTTTTATAATATCGGCCTTTCCAAGGTTATTGTTGCTTGTTGTTGCATTAAAGTAACACTTATCCATCATGATCAAATGAAGCTTCTCACTCCATATAATTGCCCAAATCAATTAAACCAGACGAAATTACACTATTTAGGCTTTGCTATTTCATGTAGAGAAAGTATTTTCCATGTTGAACTGTGTGTGCACATGAGATCAGAAAGCAAATGATATGTGAAACAAGAAGACAATTTGCTGTCTGTCATATCTGGATGGGAAGTAGTTCACTGCATTCATTGCATCAGATAGCTTAGCCACTTTGTGTATCTGAAGCATGAGTTATATACAGTCTGAAGCTAGTAAGATAAGCTACAAACAGTTCAAATGGTAGAGAGCAGTTCTGAGATACTGTAACCATGAGGATTATAGGCTAGTTTGGAATAAAACATGTCAAAAGTAAACAACTGTGTGATGGAAGTGAATGGCAAGGTTAATACCAATTGTTTCGCGAAGATCATGCATGATTCATGGTTGTCAAAAGGATTAATTACAACATAAAGCATAGATCTCTTTCACGGTCTGGAAAGACTGGAAAGCTTGCAGAGTTGGGTCTTTACTAATTTGCATAGGTGCAGTTTCATCAACAAGTCATAGACATGAAGAAATAAAATGATAACAAGTCCAACACTTGGCTTGGGCACCTGCTGCTTGGCTGGAACAAACTTGAGGGATTCTCTGAGTTTTAATCTCATTTTTCATGAGAGAAGTGAGACACTAATGTTACTTTTGTAACCCTTTTACTTAAGAAATGCACCATATGGTATATGAATGAGGACTGCAGCAGTATTGGTGGCATGCAACTCTTTGAGACAGCCTAACTCAAGATCTCTGGTCAAAAGAGAATATAGTGGTGCGATACTTAGAGAATGAGAACGCTTGTATTGCAAGATAAGAAACAGAGTCTGCAACTCGTAAGAGTGAGTTCTTGCTCAAAGCTCAGTTACCTGCTAAAGACCCTACTGATTACATAACCGGATGATATTGAATCGTATGTAAGCTCGATCATATTCCAAATCATGGCCGTGTTGCTGAACCAAGCTCACACTCCCGACGTCGCTGACCACTTCCATGCACAGCAACTCCCATCTGTAATATGTGCAAGTTGCGGAGAGGTGGACTCTGACATGGAGAGGTCATGTATCTTCCTTTAGCAGCTTGTCCGCCCGTCGCAGCCCCACCATCCACCATGGCAAATGATGCAGACAGAGTACTTCCCCGGAGCAGTCCATCTCCATGAAAATGATCATGAACAGCGCACATAAACAGATCAAAACAGTACAAGAACAACATGAGATATTGCTCTTCCTTCTTCTCTTCTTCACTGGGAAATGAGAAGTAGGTGACGCAAATGCAGGGAAGGCATCACATGGCACCGGGGCCACATCAAGACACTGCTCACTGTTGATGGAAGCCCTCGGCTCGCTTTGGAGACTCATGCTTGTCCCACGTTCGTCCTCATGAGGTCCTCCTCCATGTGGTGCTCCCATCTCAACCGTCACACATCAACAAGCATGGGGAAAAGATACCATCTCTGTAGGCCTCCCACTGCCACACTCCAAAAGATGATTACGATAGAGCCTACTGTGGCTACAGACGATTACAGTGTTGGATTGGAAATGATAGAGAGATCCGCTTAGCCTAATGAGCAGCGCTAATCCATCCTCACACCCCATCACTTCAGAAGAGGTACTGTTCATCGACAATGATGAATCATGGACCTGTAGTCCAACATCTTAATCAAACGCAGACATGAGTTCATCTGACTCCGATTCATGGACACTATTTGGGTTCTCGTGTTCCCTTGTCGTCCACGAGAACAAGCATGCGACAATGTGGAAGATCTTTGGGCGTCCATTGGTGTTAGCAGATGCAATTCTTACTTGGGCTGTTGCTGCGATGAGACTAACCACATTCGATGGTCCCTATCGAACACCTCTTGAATCATCACCACAACTTTCTTCCTTCTCAGTTCATACAGTGTGACCTCACTGTCTTTGCAATACTTGACATAATAACTTACGCCCAAGAAGACAACTCCACTTCGTTATGTCAAGAGAAAGGCAAAGCTACATTGAGTAGCAACAGGGATTAGGTTATGCAGTGACATTTCTCCAAACATTTTGGTCACAGCATCGAACTATCGCATGTGTTGCCCCAAACAAATTCCTTATCGCGACCTGGTGATGTGGGCGACATGGCTGTGAGATGACTGACGCTAAGTGTAGCTGTACTAAATGAGAAAGAAACAAAACGACTTTGGGGCTTCCTCATCAAGCTTTATCAATGCTATTCTTCCCATGAAACCCATACGTAAAGAGGGATGCAATGAACAAGCTCAGGAGAAAGAGTTCACACAAGTCGTCTACCTATTCATTCTCCAACAGTACAAATCAGAGAAACATATAATGATCAAGTACTCTCTCTCTCTCTCTCTCAAGTAGTAAAAAGGTTACAGAAAAATAAATCAAGCTGCAGTTCTTGGTGTGACCAAGCTGGATAACGAAATCATTCTTGATCATTATCTTGTCACAAAGGTTGACTTATCAGTGATGTCTTTACTTTATGCTTTCCACGGATGATGAGAGAAGAATGTGTCATGGAAGATATATCTGGAGGAGGAGGAGGGATCATATCCTGATGGTTAGTGAGGCTCGAAGAAGGGAAAGCATAAAAGCCAGCAAAAGCCAATATAGCAGAACACAGGAGAGGACCCTTTTCCTCCTCCTTTCCTCCTCAATGGTCCAAGTGGTCCGACCTCCCACGCCTTATCGCATCTACCCTTTGCCCCTCCAATCTTTCCATCACTAACCTTGGTCACATCCAACCCAACTTGTTGCGTGCCCTCTCTTCCACTTTAACAAAAGCTAAAAGATTCCATGGACAATCAAACCAACCACCTTCCAACCCTTCTCTCTCTCTCTCTCTCTCTCTCTCTCTCGCCTCTATATAGGTAATTAACTCGGTCCTCTGCCTTCTCATGGAGATACAATAACTTGCACCGTATAGAACTCCCCTGGCTACCATCTTCTTTAACTTGTAATTCTTGAGAGCGAGCTCTCCACCGGATGCCATCACTGACAGAGACACCAGGAGTGATGTCACTGCTCCGGCACGCCACCGAAGGCCGCCGGTCCAAAACGGGCGGCGGAGGGGTCTTCAAAATGTTCAAGCTGCTCCCCATGTTGAGCTCCGGTTGCAAGATGGTGGCGCTGTTGGGCAGGCCCAGCAAGACAATGCTGGCCGACAAGGCGATCGCGGTCACCTTCTTCGGGTACCGGCGGGGAAGGGTCAGCCTGGCCATCCAGGAGGATCCGAGGTCACCTCCCTTCTTCCTCATCGAGCTGCCCATGCTCACCAGCTCTCTCCACAAGGAGATGGCCTCCGGCTTGGTCAAGATCGCGCTGGAGAGCGAGACCCGGACGCACAAGAAGAAGCTGGTGGAGGAGTACGTGTGGGCCATGTACTGCAACGGCCGGAAGTCGGGGTACTCGATAAGGCGGAAGCAGGTGTCCGACGAGGAGCGGCACGTAATGCAGCTGCTGAGGGGGGTGTCGATGGGCGCCGGCGTCCTGCCCTGCCTCTCCGAGAAGGACGCGGCCGACGGGGAGTTGACGTACATGAGGGCGCGGTTCGAGAGGGTGGTCGGATCCAAGGACTCGGAGTCGCTGTACATGATCAACCCTGATGGATCCGGCGGGGCTGAGCTGAGCATCTTCCTCGTGAGGTTGAAGTGAAGAGAGAGCTCGTCTCGGCTTTGTGTGCTTCTGTATATATTCCCTTCTCACTCCTAATCTTCCATCTTTTTGCTCGATTGGATTGTCTCTGGGATAACAAATCAAACATAAACCTCGAATAACTTGTGATTTAAATGGTGGAATACCTCAGAGAATCACGTTTGAGTCCATTGCGACCTTCATAATTGGATGGAACTGCAAACCCCTCCATCCACCACTTCAATACCATGCCTACTACTGCTCTTGTGCAGTGATCAACACGAAACATTGGAGTTGCTACTCCCTACTCTCCTTTTTTCTTCTCTTCTATCTTGCACCCATTAATTGACTATATCTTGACTGACTTGAAAAAAAAAAAATGCTATACATTAAGCAAGAGAGAGAGAGAGAGACAGAGAGAGAGAGAGAGAGAGAGAGAGAGAGAGAGAGAGAGAGAGATTTATCTCCAATTCTTGCAACCATCAAATGAACAGAACATATGTAGCTAAATGTTGACTTTAGAGAGAGTAGGATCATGTCAACCATTGGTTTATAAATTATCCAATACCTCCACCTTTTAGGATATATCATGATATTGTAATTGGCATCTACCAACTCAGGGCTACGATTACTGATTATATCACTTTTTTTTTTATCAAAATCATTTTGTGTTGATAAAGTCCACTTTTAGTGATGAAACATACCTTGATACACACGTTCGTATGTGATTGTGTGGTATTGTTGGCATTAAAATATGTTCAAAACAAAAGCACAGATTTGTACGTCAACAACAAAGTTGATAAGATGGCTTGGAATGACTAATGATTGTAAATGTTAAAAAGTTTGAAAAGCCATTACCAGTCAAAAGGTTTATTATTTGTTATGAGAAAATCTTGACAAGAAACTTTATGGCAAATCTAACCATGTTTCATAGTACTCTTTCTTTTTTTTTCTCCATGGAATGAAAGTAGGTTGTCTTATTTTATTATTTAAAGTAAAAAAAAAATATTGCAAAAAGTTCAAACAAGTCACTTGACATGCTAATCTTCTTGGACCCAAAATAATATAAGATGGTTTTTACATATTTTTCACCATCATATCCCTTTAAAACTTTAGATTTTGTAAATATATATCCCTTCAAATATTTGAATATCTCATATTTGTTACTCTCATTAACATCCATCTAACAAACTCAAGTTAACTAATTGAATTTAATAAAAAAATTACATATCTAAAATATCTTTTATTATGTTCATTAATTATTTAATCCCTTATATTTTCTAATAATTTTGAAAGGCATATTAATGTCAACTTAAGACTCAAAATCATTATAAAATTAACTATTACAATATATTTATAAGTATTTATATATATGTATGTATGTATGCATATATGTATATAACTTAAATTTAGAATAGAAAACACGAAAATTATTGACTTTTTGCGATACACACATATACATATATATTATGTAATTTTGCCTACATAGACTGAGAAGATTTTGCGCAAAAAATTTTCTATAGAATTCTGTTTGGCTTATTCAGTTTTTGCTGTTCATTTTTAGTTTTTTTTTCCCATTAAAATACTGCATAAAACATTATCTTTTGACTGTTCATATAAGACACAAGCATGCCTTGTTGTAGACATCTTTACCTCTCTCTTCATCTCCATATCCACTCAACATTTCATGATAGGCATGTGGAGGCTTCACATCTGCTGCTACTATTCACAAAAGATATGATCACCTAACTTCACAAGAGCATTAAATTGCCACCATGCTGATCTAGAAGAAGCCCCTCTCCATCAATCAGCATCGAGCATGGCTTTCATACAGCTCATTCTATCCTCATCTGTACTTTGGGAGTGCATGAACATGGTTTCGGAGGCACAGTTGAGCTGCAAAAAGCTGGTGACTTAAAGGAGCTCCCATCAGAGCTTATGGTGGTGTCTGCTTGGGGCCACAGTTTTGACTCAGTGATAAAGGAGGAAGATAAACCATTACACATTCAATCATGGAGGTCTTGCAGTTGCATGCTCGTGTAATATATACGTTCACAGATAAATATACTTTGCATGGTTATTCTTAATGTTGTCTTGGTGAGTATTGTACTTGGAAGATGGCTGAGTAAATGATACACAAATGACACTGTACATATTTGTATTTCTGTGTATATGTATGTATAATATTTATTACATACATAAATGATACACACATTTTATATTATATCTACATCGATGATAATAGGTAGGGTGTCGAGAATTATTAAAAATAGCTACATACTTCTAGTTTTCATATGTTCATTCAAGTTTTAACCCAATTTTAATTTAAGATTAAATTAAAATATTAAATCTTGCCCTTTAGCCTCGTCCATGAGTAGTTCATTTCTATCTTGAGTCTCTTTCACCATGTTCATGATTTAAAATACTTAAATCCAAGTCAGTGATACTCTATATATCTGTCTAGCCCTTGTAAATTTTTGATGTGAGACTAAGTAACTTTTAACATTTAAAAATTATATTATGTCATGAATGTTTAAATAATTTTAATCAAATCAAATGTATGAAATTTAATCAAAATGGGATCAGAGTCCATTTGGCCTTAAAATTATAAAAACACATGCAGAAATATTTTTTAAAAGCAAATAAGTTGCCCCAATAGTTTTCATCAAACTAATCATTCAGTCCTTAAACATTGGAACAGCCATCCATGTTAGATTAATATGTATAGTTTGATGAGTTTAATTTGTGATAGATAAAATAATATGGTTCCATTAAATCCAATCAAAATAAATCTTGATAGGTAGCAAAATCCAATGGCAGGCGACACCGGAATGGGGGTTGTGACACCAAAATCCAATGGTAGGCGACATCCAAATGGTGTTCATTTTGCTTAGTTAAGTTGACAATGATGAGAGATCATATGAGGCTTGCAACTCCTGTGTGCCTTAGACAAATCCAAATGCATGCTAGTTGTAATAAAAAAACAAAATAATCTAATTGTGATAATAGAGAAGAAGGATGCATTCAACCTTTATATGGCATGGGATATTTCATATATATATTTCAAGTAATATTGCAGTATGAGAAGAAGGTCTAATTAGATGCATATATATTTTTTAATTGGTGTTTTATTTGCTGTTAATTGACTTGCAGCCCAAATTAGAAGCAAAAAACGCATCTTCTGTAGTAGGAGAGATTTCCAGTGACTGGTAAAATAGGATTCATAGGAAGTTAGCTGCGGTCGTCAGATGCTCATGAATACTGACCAATGAGAAGGCTTCCTTCAGTGTATGATGGCTCGGCTGTTACAGGTGAGCACACAGAAAAGACTACATATAAAAGACTGGAGCTGTCATGGAGAGACCGACTCGACCGTGCAATCTTGCAGGGGTGACTTTAACTCAGGCCCGTGACTGACTACGCCAGCCCTGACAAGTTTCAGGGAAATGGTCCTACTCGATTGCAGAACGTAGTCATCAAGTGTTCTCGGAACTAAACATTTGATGCATCGGAACAGTGTCGGGATGATCAAAAGCAAAGTTCTCTAGTTCTTCTCTGCTATTTGTGTTGCAGGAGATACGAGGGTTGTAGCTTCATTCATGGCCACAGCATCTCAAGGCACTGTGGAAGACAACTTTGTCTCCGCAGAGACATACAAGGGAATCATTCCTTAAACCTCCAAATCATTGGCCATATATAGCAGTAATATGTATCATCCTTCAAGTCCCAAGGTGGTGACAGACATTAGTAGCAGAAAGAACACTGTTCACTGGTTCACATACCACACATGCTGGTTCATAAGCATCTAAACTATTACATACTGCAATCCTCTTACTACAACTGGACCAGCATCATACATAATTACCTGCAGTACTTTACAATTAAGATTCCACAGCTGGTGATGGCTGCAAGTTTTCTCCTCAGCTGCATAGCCTCCTCTTCCAACACTAGCTGTTCATGGTTTCATCTAGCAGTAAGGTAGCCTGTGCCAGAAGAAGCAACGGGCTTGTCACAAGAGAAGTACCATGAAAAATTTTGTGCAGGTTGATCTCTTCATGATTGGCAGAAGAGATGTGATGGCATATGTTCACTTCATCAACATATGGTCTCTTCGTGAAGAGAACATGGTTTCATCTAATGTTTGATTGCAGGATAGCATATGTTGACTTCATTAACATACCCGAGTTTGAGAGATGTGACAGAACTGTCATCACATTCCTGAGGCCCTCCTGGGTGTAGAGCATTGGTGACGGATTCAGAGGATTGTCCATCTTCGTTGACAACATTCTCTTTCTCAGCCATGATGTGCTTCCCCAGGTTGGGCATCTCCATCGCCTGCACCCCCTAAAATCTTCACTCATTCAGTGTGGCTGAGAGAGGAAAAAGAACCTGCAAGGTTGGTGGTCATGGACTTACACGTTGTCTTAGCCTCACATTTTCTTCAGCCAGCTGCAATGCCTGTGCACCAAGGTAAACAAAGAAATGGCCAAAAGTCACCAAGAGATGTAGTTCATGAAACTTAATATTGATGCATCTCTTTTACCTTTTGTTGAAGAGTGCTAATCTGTTGCATGATCTGTGTACCCTGAGAAGGATCAACATCAAGCACGGTTGGGTTTCAGATGTTCTTACATGCCAAAATGATAGAAATGGATCTATCATCATCATCACAAGGTTTACCTTTCTGTCGACCACACGATCTAATCCTGTTTCAAGGGTTTTCTCCAGCTGATGTAGCTCCTCCAGTGTCAGACTTTCAAGTGCCTCCCCTCTCATCTGCCTATATGGGCATAGCACACTTAAGGATAGAACATGATTGAACATTTGACATCTCATACATCAGATATATCGGCAGACCTTAGTTGAAGGCTTGCTTCTGCAACTTGTTTCTTTAGACTTACATGCTTGTTGTCCAACTGAAGAAGGGTAGGAAACATACTCATGTTAATTGGAAGTACCACAAGTAAATCAATGTAATAAACAATAATAATAACTTGTGTGAAGTCTTAAGGCAGCAACAGTAGTGTCCAACTCCAGGAATACTCATTTTCATCATTAGATTAAAAATCAAGATAATAGTGTGTGTGTGTGTGTATATATATATATATATATATATATAACATGGACGTCGAGGACAATGCAGTAGAACAGATTGGAATAAGGCCAAATGCATATACTATTGGCTAGAGACTTGATTAAGATACTAATATATGACATGGAAATAAGTGGAGTGTCCCATTTCATCCAGAAACAGCTGAAGTTTCAAGCACTATTTCCAACTCATTGGCAGTGTAGGGGTTCTTCATGGTGTCTCTTTCTTCATGAAAAATATATGAAGAGCATTAAGCAAGGATCAGACAAGCCTTGCTTTTATTGTCTCCAGTTCTCAATAATTTAGGGGCTAAGCCCAATGCAATGTTCTTCTCAAGCAGAGACCATGGTCTTCTAAACCCAGCAACTAACATTAGGTCCAAGCGCAAGAGCTACTTACATAGGTAAAAGAAGGAGAAGATTCATCCAAGAGGAGTCTGAAGGGAGTAGTTCAAAAAGTTCTTTGGCATTTAGTATTATTCAATTCATTTATTCGCCGACAACAGCATTACTAGGTACAAATTTCATAGAAATAAATTTTAGGCAGTTGATCACTCTCTCTGTTGTACCAAAGTAAAAAAAAAAGGAAATAAAAAATTGTATTCCACTGTCTGGTTTCTTTCATCAGTTTAATCTGCTTCTAGAAAGAACCACTGTGATTCTTAAGAAGTTACTATGTTATTCGGTCAAATACTTATTTTTAGAAGGCAATCAATAATGGGTAACTACTGTGATTTTTAAGAAATCACTACTTCCTGCAATTTGGTATTTTTTATTGAGACAATGATGATTAAATTTTCATAATTGTAGAACAACCTATGCCAAAAAAAGATTGGTGAATAGCAAAGGCAGCATGGTAGTAATAGAACCTATCGGAAATCTGACTTGTCTTTGTTAGTCATTGTTTAAATGATAAAACCGGATAATGAAAGAATAAATTCCAAAGATTCAGTTGACTGCCTAAATTCCTGTGAGCATTTAGCTCTACCAAAGACAACCCTATATGGTGTATCTTTTCCGAATAAGACATAGATGTTGCTTCTTTTACAGACCTTTTTTCTTTCATATTACAACATTTCAGAAACTCTCAACTGTATCTTGCATCACCACATGCACCCGAGTCCTTGTGATTCCACATGTAAACTACATTATAATCATGCATGTAGAACTCCCTTGGTAACACTCTCAAAAAAACCTCACTTCACCTTTTATACATCTTATGATTCTTCCTTTGCTGGAAAAATAGAACAATCTCCTACTCATTTCACTTATGAACTACCATTACTTTCCAACTTTAAGGCATTCTTGCCTGAACCTAAATGTTAATGGATGGTTGCCATTTGTTTAATGATGCATAACTGAAACAACTTTCAAGAACATTGTATTTTTTTTTCTTCTTAAGAGTTTGATATAAGCTCTAATGAAAAGGAATCAAACTCGATACTTACATTTAAGTCGAGGGAGAGCTGATCTTGTTTCTCTAGATTCTTGGAGTGTGTGCTATGCTTGTCAAGGATCTTCTTCATGCTTCAAAACAAAGAAGAAATAGTATTTGTTGGATCAAAATGTGTTAATTCTTGAAATTTTAGATCTTGTTCATGGGGATATAACTTCTTTATATAACAGGCAGTTGACAATAATTCTTTGACAACATGCAATGTGATAAATTCGATTGATCGACTGTCATAAATATATTCAGAGAATTTTCTCTTATAAAATGTCTTCCGAACAATAAACCTTTCTGCAATAAAGGAAATCAATATGCAGGTCAGAAGTTGTGGTCATTTATTGTTCAGTAATCTTGTTGTTTCGTAAAATCCATTCTCTAAGAAATAACTGGTATTAGGATATCCGATAAACAAAAAAGCATCAAGTCACATTTTCATTGAAAGATAGATGAACTGCAGCATGTTGACTATGCCTTGGCAACCATCTGGAATACATTGGTAGCATTCTAGGTTAATGTTAACAATTTGTTCAACCTACTTACATCCTTGGGCGAACTAGCCTTTGAATTTGGAACAATCTAAATTTTTATAAATCGGTTGCAAAAGATGTACATTGAAGTGCCAGTGCAGGCCATTGGTGTAACATTAGGTTATATATTGATATAGTATGTGAGCTTTGTTACTTGAAGTGCACACTGTGAACGCAAGAGGGAAAAACAAAATCTCAAAACAATGCATTTGGTGGTATAAAGAAGAGGCAAGACCACAACATTTGGTTCAGGATAATCAAGAATCTACAATGGATTCTTCGAAGAGTAAGGAATGAGATTAGAAAGGCAAAGAAAAGGGCATATAAAACGGCAGATAACGGTGAGCAATTCTTGATGATAGATATTCTAGCTGTAGTGTCAATTTCATTGCTTAAAATCCAGGCCATCTGGAATACATTGGTAGCATTCTAGGTTAATGTTAACAATTTGTTCAACCTACTTACATCCTTGCGCGAACTAGCCTTTGAATTTGGAACAATCTAAATTTTTATAAATCGGTTGCAAAAGATGTACATTGAAGTGCCAGTGCAGGCCATTGGTGTAACATTAGGTTATATATTGATATAGTATGTGAGCTTTGTTACTTGAAGTGCACACTGTGAACGCAAGAGGGAAAAACAAAATCTCAAAACAAGGCATTTGGTGGTATAAAGAAGAGGACAGACCACAACATTTGGTTCAGGGTAATCAAGAATCTACAATGGATTCTTTGAAGAGTAAGGAATGAGATTAGAAAGGCAAAGAAAAGGGCAAATAAAACGGCAGATAACGGTTAATGATAGCTATTCTAGCTGTAGTGTCAATTTCATAGCTTAAAATCCAGTTCAAGGTGCAAAAGAAGATAGGATTCTCGAGCATTTGTAGCTGTATCACAGCTTACCATGTTTATCTTTGTACAAGGAGGATTTTGATCATAAGACCATACAATTAGAGCTAGATGTATTTTTGTTTACGGATGAGATGCTAGTAACCATGTCAAACTATAACTTAAGGATGATGATGGTGACTAAATTCTTCTATTTGGAATATGCAAGCTATAGCCTAGTTTTCAAAATCTTCCAAATCATTCTATCAATTCATCGTGCAGTAGAGTTTAGAGTTACCAAGCAAAGAACACCTTGACATCAAATTTTCTTTTTCTTTGAATGGTATGCATGAGGCCTAAGTCATGCCTGTAATATACCAAACATATACACAACATTGGATGGAATGGCATGTTGTCACATTTAAACAGATCATGAAACTCTGAAAGAAGACCATGTGGATTTCTTTATGTTTGTCCACCAGCCTAAAGGTCTTAACACAGCTAATTCCAGGTTACCAGCTATTACAGTGTGTTCTTACTTCATCCTTGTTCTACATAGTACACACCCATTTCAGCCAACTATACTCATAAGCAGGTTTGTGGGTGATATTAGGGCTGAAGCATACAAGTGGATATAGTTTGCTTTGAATGCTTGCTAGTTTGATGCCAAACAAGAAATTAAGATATCGGTAGGAGCGTTGGATGCATTGTAGAGAAGTATGTAAATGGTAGGATGGAAGAAGAATAAGTTCTTTAGGTTTGGACGTACATATGGATGAGAACAAAGAAATCTCTCTTGTCGCTATCGAACCTAATGATGAATTTAGTTGTGCGCAAAGGTATATATGTTCTAAATGGATTCAATTAACTTTCACAAACTAATAGTTAAACACTTAGTTCCGAAGAGCATAGACAAATCATAGTAGACGAATAGTAGATTACATTGTTGAGATTTTAATTACATGAATATTAGTCAAACTAGTCAAAACTATCGTTTATTATTAGTCAATACCTATATACGAGTCCTATTTTCTTTCCAACTCTTAGAAATATGAGACTATGTTTACTCCTATTTTAATCTTTATATCACTCATGAATCTTTTCCGAGATCATTGACACTACTCATTGGCTCCTCTCTGGAGGACTTTGACAAACGTGCTGACTATGGTTTGCTTGGACTTGTGTTGCTATGCAGGAGTTGTATGCTACCGTAAAATAAATTACAGTCAACAGGAGTTGTGATTCCTAAACACTAAATATATCACAACCTACCCTCAACAATATATGATTAACTAGCATCAAATATGTAGCATTTGGATTCTATCATCATCGGAAACATAAACAAGCAAGGACTAGAAACCAGTAAATTGCTAGCTTCTGCAAACTACTGATGGAAAGCAATATATCATACCATATTTTGCTTCAGAAAAAAGAAAAGAAAAACACTCCATACTCAGAAATGCATGGAATTCAGCAAGCAAGATAAACCAAAACCATGTATGTTTCAGACACAGTGAAATCCAGATGACGTTCATTAACCAAGCCTTCAAATCAAAACATGCATCCACGTCGGGTAAATAGAAAACATATATAAAGAGAGAACTGTTGGTGACGCCCAATCCAACATTTATAGTGTAGCTCAGGTTGTTTATCGGATTGTTTCAGGTTCTTATGGTTGATGGTGCAACAGTAGAACTCTGTTCTCATGGCCACTACTACTTCCGATCAAGTCCATGGAAGCTATTGGAAACCAAAGCCTCTGATCATGATATAAATCCAAAAAAATCCACCAATAATCTCTCGATTCCAAGCACACAAGTGCCTTCTTTTCAAGAAGATCTAGCAAAAGACCAAAGAAGATTTCAACTCACGCTACTACGAGTCAGCAATATAAATGACCTAAACACATATCCGGAGAAACTTAGTCGTCATGCTAAGTTTTCTGGAAGTGTTTTCCTTGTCATCTTCTTGGGACAAAGAAGTAGATCTCGTGTGGATGAGGTCAGGTCAGGATTACCTGGAGCTGCAGAACTCGAAGAGTTTACCGGTGGAGGAGAAGACGATGAGCGCGACGTCGGCATCGCAGAGGACCGACAGCTCGGCTGCCTTCTTGAACAGGCCCCTCCGCCGCTTCGAGAAGGTGACTTGCCTCGCCGCCGTGTTGTCTATCTTCTTTATCTGGATCTTCTCCCTCACCATCGTCTCTCCCTCCGCAGTCTTCAAGATCTGAGCACAAAGAGGGTACCAAAGCTCCGGATGACACAACCAGTGGCAACGAGAAGCACGTAGACATGTAGATGGGGCGGTTTAAGTAAAAAGAAGCAGGTAAAAGAGGTCCTAGTTTCCAAATCAAGCATTACCAATCAGGAGCGTAGATGTTCTTGGGGGAAGGAAGATAAGATGAATAGATTAATGGAGATGTGGAAGTGGAGGAGGGCTATTGGGAACCTACGCGATCTGAAATGATGGAAGGCAATATGATCCAAGGACAGCCGGAGCTCAAGGAGACCTGGGATTGCTCTTCATCTGTCTGCCAACAATACTGGAAAGAGGAGGGATGGCTGCTGGTTCATGGCTGGGTGCCGGGAGAAGGGGACCCCCTTTTATGGTAAAACAGTACTCTCCCCTACCGCCCCCTCTCTCTCTCTCTCTCTCTCTCTCTCCCTCCCTCTCTCACACCCTCACCCAATGCAGCATCTGCTACAGATGTCAGATTTCGTGCGGTCAGCCGTACGATGGAGAGTAAAATCTTGACAAGAGACGGGTCCCCAATATTCTAGTCCCGAACACACTCGTATCTGATGAGTGGGGTCCGCTGACCACCCAGGGCGGGTAGCTTTTGTGTGGGTTGATTGCACCATGTTTGTATACACGTACGTACGAAGTATGTATACGCTAGATGGCAGACACCAAAGGCGAGGAGCGCGTGGGTGGGGAGCCTTTTTGGCCACGGTCGTACTGCGAGCGGGGCCCACCGCGGCTGCAGCGTCGCAGAGCCCGAGCCAGATACTCCGACGGCGCACGGACGACTCTTACGCGCCGCGTGTGGGGGCCCCAGACCTGGCACAGTCATCGCGTCTTGTCACTGTTTGTTTTGGTTGCCAAGAAATGTTTCGTCGTGCCATATTTTTTTTTCTTCTGAAAACAAACATTTATTATTTTTTTAAGTGCAAAAGGCCAATTAGCTGCATTCCAAATAAAAAATAAAAAAATTGATTAATCTATATGCATATATAAAAATTGTATGCGTTAAGTCACTCCAGTAAAATTTTAATATCATTGATCGTGGACCTGAAAAATTAGGGATTAATAGTCATCCTCTCTTATAAGGTGGTATAGTTTAATAAAAACAATGAAATTTTTTTAAGCCTCAAATTCTGTATTAATAAAAATTATTCCTAGTGTGTAAAGTGTCTTTGCCATTAGTTCATCTCCACAGGAGATGAAACGTTCGTTGTCTTTGCAGAAAACTGAGACAAACCTCTCGTAATTTCCCTCACTAAATCCAACAAGAAAGCAACAATAGGATGTCTGGATAAGCTCTCAGTGCAGCTCCAGTTTTCCATCGCATGTAACATCGTACAAGCTCCACAGCGACATGGTTGGAATGCATTGTCGCTCAACAGTGACCGTCAACTCTCGCTGACATCAGCTTTGAGGATACCACTTCTACACAAGTGTTTGGTCAGCTGCCTCAAGCAATTTACTTTGACTCGTACCAATAATTCTACGTCAAATTAATTTGTATTAATTCTAGATGTAATTTTTCAGGTTTTTCTCATTTATGCTGCATATCTAAACGAAATTATATACTAAAACAAATGTAAAAGGAAAGATAGGAACACGGTGTGACAGAAGGATAAATTATGTGCAGCAGGACTTAAGCTCGTCAGGGACGGTGGGGCCCTGGGCTCAGTGACCCACACCATGCCCTCTTACAGTAAGGATGGGACGCACAACAGGGATGATGTGGCCTCGGGTTCAACGACCCACGCCATACCCTCTTACAGGTAAGGATGGGACCCAACACCATGCCCTCTTACAGTAAGGATGGGACGCACAACAGGGATGATGTGGCCTCGGGTTCAACGACCCACGCCATACCCTCTTAGGGGTAAGGATGGGACCCAACACCAGGCCCTCGGTCAGCAAGGATGGGACGCACAACAGGGATGATGTGGCCTCGGGTTCAACGACCCACGCCATACCCTCTTAGGGTAAGGACGGGACCCAACACGAGGACGATGGGTGTCCCAGTTGAAAAGACTGAAACGACCCTCCGTCGAAAGTGTGTCCGTTGGAGTTCAAAGACGCCGTTTCCGGTCCCGAGCGATTCATTCCGCCGGCATCGGCGAGCGATGAACACTGACGGCCGTCGCGGATGCCGGGAGGGGGCGGCGCGGTGGCTGGAGCATCGCTATGTGGATCCCGTGCATCATCCGTAGCGGAAACCAGGCAATCGTCGTCCCCGACATCATCTTCGCCTCTAGGCGTCGCGCCAACAACCACGTCGACTGGTACGCTGTACTCAAACTCGATCTCTCTTCCTCCGCCGGCCGCCACCCACGTTGAGGAAGAATGTCATGCTGGCAAAAACCAAGTCGACGGGTTGTTAGGGAGCCAAGGCAAGTCCATTGGTGATCGATAACAATTCCGGGACTGGAAGCTGTAAGTAGGTAAAGAGGTAGTTTCAAAAGTCGAAATAGCCTGGCAATGAGATATTGGAAGTGAGTGCTTTGATGTGGATATGGTTGCTGATGATGGCCTGTCGATCATATTTACTCTCGTCAAAGTGTTAAAAGATACAGATGTGAAGAAAGAGAGTGATCCGCAATCATTTCTCAAATAGTAATAATAGGATATTATTATCCAATACCAAACGAAATAAAAGAAGAAAAAATCAAAATTAAAAGAAAAAAATTATATTGAACTAAAAATAATATTTATAAGATCTTAAATACTTAGAGCATGAGCATTTGAGATCTGAATGAATTTATACACATAAATGTCATTTATTTATAGGTATAGAATAACAATTTAAATCAAGAGATTATAATCTTTAAAATTTTATCTAATTTATTTATTTAAAATATAAAAGATAAAAAATTTAAAATCCTCCAAAAGGTAATACTTTAAATCTTAATGCTATGAAAGATTTTTTAGAATTTTTTGCATGGGTTAGCATTATAGAGGTTTTACCATGAACTCATCGATCGATAAAACTCTAGTTGTTCAAATTTATCATTGTCTCTTTTACTTCTGTTTTAGTTGATAATGTTATATTATATGATTATATCTAATTAGATAAGATATATTATGAAAATGATTGGATTCTGATTACGGTTATCGGCTAATAAAAAAGAAATTCAATCATGGTAGAATTCCTTAGGAGATTGATGAGAGTGACTCTCCTAATTACTTATTCTAGACCCTCTACTATCACTTATAGATATACAAAACCTTCTATGGCCTAAAAATATAATATGTAGATACACAGATAATAAAAGACAGGGATACGTGATATTATTGAGATATTACAAATATTCTCACATCTTCCTTTAATCACGTAAACCAGTCATTAAGAGATTATAAATCTTCTCTCATTTCTCCTTAGTCACATGAACTAGGCATTAAGAGATTATAGATCTTCTTTTATTTTTTCTTTATCCTTAATCCATCACTTATAGCGATCTTATGAATGATAAAAAGAGAGGAGAATGCGAGTATAGTTCTCTTTACAAATCAGCATCACTATAACTTTTGGATCCGACGATTATGCACTTGTAAATCAGATAAAAGCTTTCTGAATGACATCGAAAGGTATACATTGTAAATTTAGATGTATTGTTATTTGATTTCATATTTTGGTATAAATTTTTTTCGTATAACAGAGGCATAAAGATGGTCTTTATACTTACAATTGGTATAAGAGTCATATTTGTGAAATCAAATACTTTAGATCTATTTGTTAACTCTTTTTGCTCCTGTATGATGCATAAACGATTCGACTATATTGCCAATCTATTTTTTTCTATTCGGTTTGTCCTATCGCTTACTTACAGGCGATGTGAGATTCCTCATGCTTGATCGATGGACCACTGTCAATAGCTTACTGTTAACAACAATGTTATTGAGGACAACGACCTTCGATGGTTGCCAACCTAATTGTACGCAACAGCTACGTACCCAATACAAGCACTATGGGGTGTGACAGCCCTACGGTAGCTACGCAGCATCATTGTGTGCAACAGTTATAGTAGCACCATTGCCCGTGGTAGTTACAATGGCTGTATAGTGTCACTACGTATAGCGACTACACAGCGCTGCTACACACGACAACTATGATTGCTAGCCACGGTCGATATTAACTGAATGCTAAAGGCCATGATTCCCAATGGCTACGCAGCAAAACATGCAACTGAAGCTTCTCCAAGCTTCTGTTTCTCCCTCTCTGCAATATACTCTTTGCAGTTCCTCTTCCAGTGTCAATCTTTGTCACAATGGAAGCGGTGGCCTTTGTCCTTTGCCGAGTCTTTCTTAGCAACTTTTGCTTTACTTAGTCTGCCCTTGCCCTTGCTTTTCTTAAGGGACTTTTCTACTTTCCTTTCCTTTCTGGTCTCACCAGTGTAAAGAACTAGCTTCTCCTTTTTTTATAGTGCTCTCTACCTCCCTCAATATATTGAGGAGCTCCGGGAGAGTCACCTCAAGCTTATTCATATTAAAATTCATTATGAACTGTGAAAAGGAATCTGGTATGGACTGAAGCACAATGTCCACACACAAGTTCCTCTATGATCATTCCTAGACCTGTGAGTTTCTCTATCCACTCAATCATCTTTAAGACATAGTTCTGAACCGGTGTCCCCTAAGTCATCCTAGCGCGGAAGAGGCTCTTGGATATCTCATATCGCTGAGTCCTTCCTTGTTCCTCAAACAATTTGCGAACATGTAGGAGAATAGATTTAACATCTATATTTTCATGTTATCTCTGTAACTCAGGAATCATAGAGCTCAACATATAGCATTGAGCAAGAGTGGAGTCATCAATGTACTTCACGTAGCGAGTGATCTTATCCTCGCTTGCCCTTTCATTAGGCGTAGATATCACTATATTAAGGACGTATGCGATTTTCTCTGCCGTAAGAACAATTATCAAGTTGCGGAGTCAATCCATATAATTTGGACCAGTAAGGCGGTCGACATCAAGTATACCACGTAAGAGATTTGAAAGCAACATTTTCTGAAAATAAAGATGCAGCAGAAATGAATAACATGCAGATTTTACAAAAAATAAATAATCAAGATATGGACTTCTATCTTAATATGCTCTCACTATTTTACTTACGAGTCACGCGACACCCTCAGCATATGAAATAGAAGTCTCCGGCAGACTTCTAGTGGGGATCAGGATTCAATTAGTGTCTTAGTGTAACCTTGAGGGACTCGACCAATCACAATAAGCACAAAAGGTAGGCAACTCTTGCCGATCACAACTCCTTGTGATTCTCGTCCTGTTCGGCCTTCGAATCACTATAGTCTCGAGGGACTCGACTAACCATGATGCTCGGTTAAGTCAACACCATCGTTACAAGATGAGTCTGATTCAATAATATATCCTCGAGGGACTCGACCAAACATACCATGTCCTCAAGTCACCGGTGACATCTCTATGTCGTAAGCAAGATAGCGAATTGCGATATACGTGAGCCTCGAGGGACTCGACCAACTCAACATACATCGGGAATCGATCCCTACCTATAACGATGAAAGGCCACGTGGGTCAATATAATTACCTCACGTTTACCGATTTAATATTATCGAGAAAGGGGTTTTTATGATTTGGTTTCCTAATATGACATGTCATACATATACATATTTAATATATATCTACATCACATACAAATATATATACATATCTAGTAGGTATATAAGCAATCACACCAGATGATCATGGACAACAACCTAATGTGATTAGGCCCGAGCCAATAGGCCTAATCACTTACATCAAGATCTATATGTGCAACGGTACATCTCCATGCCCTGTGATCATTCATCTCGTCCTCGTCGGTTCCGTCGACATCTTGACGCATCGTGATCGTCCGTCTCGTAGGTCCCGCTATCGCATCCATGCTCCCACTACGCCTCCTTGTATGATTATAACTTAAACATAGGCACGTAGGCCTGACAATAAACGATAAATATAATTGAGGCTCACAGGCCTCAATAATAATAATCATAAGTACACACATCATACGGTCCATGATCATCCGTCCACACATCATACATCACATGTATAAATCATCATTATGTAGGATTGCTAGATAATAATAAAAATAATAATTAATTAAACTTTTTAATTAATTAATATTTTTGAAATTAGGAACATGTAGGGAATTTTTTGAATTCTGAGAGGTATTTTCGTAATTTGGACAAAAGGACAAAACTGAAATTTCTCAAATTTCGAGGGGTAAAACTATCTTTTGCCCAGAAAACCCTAAGCTTATTTCTCCCTTTCTCCTACTGGCACCTCTGCACGTGGGCTGCCAGTGGCTGCAGGCAGATGACAACGCTACCATCTGCGAGAGCAACAACGGTTGCTACCCTTTCTCACTTTTGATTTTGATGCTAAAAGCTTCTCCAAAACACAACACACGCAGTTCAAAACTAATCTATCGCACGAACAACCTGGCTTTGATACCACCATTGAAAAATCTTGAGGGCGACATCATATGCACAGCAGAAGAACAAGAAAAATAAAACCCCCAATTTCCCAAAAATAAAATCCCCAATTTCCCCAAGAAAAATCGTCGGGCAAAGATTGGTGCGTAAAAATCCGCGAAATAAACTACGTATATGTTAGATTATGTTACCTAGGGAGATCGTATATTTCTGAATCCTTGTATATCTCTATGAAAGGGTGAAGGAGGTCAAGTGTCCTCCTCTCTAGTAGTGATTCACACAGCAAGGCTGCGATGACGCTCCTCAAAACTCCAGACCTGCTTTGAGGTGGAGAGGGAGAGGAGAATAGGAGAGGCAAGCAAAGGCTCTAGCTTATAATCCACTGAATCTCTCTTATTTATAGAAGTCCCCTATCAACTTAACCCTAATAGATCCTCACTTATTGGATATTGGATATCTATCCAACTACCCAAGCCTCTTAGATTAGTGGATCTCTATTAAATAATCTCTTATAGGCTCTTATTGGATCTCATTCATATGATCCAATAATTCAGGGGCTTATTAGATATCCAATAAGATATGGGCTCTAGCGGATATCTCATATCCGAACCTCTACTTATCGTAATGCCTACCATATGTGTGTGACCCTCTAGGCCCAATATCGAGCTAGCCGTAAGTCATACCTGTCAAAACTCCTTCTGGTTCAGTGAATTATTATCTCCATAATAATTTACTCGGCTCATCGACTACGGATGTACTAGGCTACTACGTCACAGTCCACAAATGATGCAGGGGAATCTAATCCATTGGACTTGTCTATCCTTAGTTACCATGTACCTATAGTCTCTCATCCATCTAATATCCTAGAGACCGTATACCGGGTATGGTGCTGTCAAACTCATACGGTTTTTACTCGAATCTCGCTCTAATCGGATTCTCCCGGAGAACTCTTTCTCTCTCTATCTGAATGACTCTGGTTAGGGATTTGCTTGAGCAAGAACACATGAGATATTCCTCTCATGACGTCGAGAGTGGATTATCCTCTATCGACACTCAATAGCCCTCGTAAGGTCGACCGCCACTCCCAATGATCG